>JARJEC010138849.1:0-18247 GCA_030264575.1 Tachinus sp. AB-2021 | reverse complement strand
TTTCGGAATGTTAAAATATTCAGGAATATTCGACATGTAAAGTTTTGTTTTCGTTTTCTATTTCCGTGAAATATATTTGTCAACATTTCATTGCTAGTATTTTACAAGCTCAACATATAATTTTTAAAATATCACAAATCTTCTAGAATTTGACGATATTTGAATAAAACAATGGATCTTATTGCATTTATAAAATGTACATACACTTAATTACTTAATATTTTCTTATCAAATAGTAAATTAATTAATAACAAAATAAAATTTGTATTTCATGTCCATTACAAAACATTCAAATGATTATCACCTTAATTCAATTAAAACAGTTTTTTAAGTTCTTAACGTATGATTTCGTATAAACATGTATGGTTCAATTTAAGAAAAAAACGTTATCTTTGAGAAAAACAACAGAATTTAACTTTTCCTTCCTACCTTTGCCACACTTTATGAAAAGCGTTTAATTTGTAATTTTTAACAAATATAATCAAGTTAGCAATTATTGAGTATGACAAATATAGTTGAAAAACATATGGATTCGTTAACCTTAATGATTACGTCAAATATCAGTGTAAACAAATTGTTGCCAACTTAATATATGTTATCGACATATTTAATTAAAATTTCAGAATTTTAACATATATTTTAAAACTAAACCTGTATCTTCAATTGAATCTATTGCATTCCTTAATTTGAATTAATCCTAAATAATGGGTTTATTGTCCCGTTTTGCATTAAATGTGAGTTTAATGGCGATTTTTTGAAGAAACTTATATCTTCTCACCAATTTAAGTAATCTAAATCATCTTCCGGGAGGCACAACTAGAGCTGGTTTGCAAGGATACTTTTCTAAAAACCATCTATATCGACTTAGGGGGCCTCAAAAAGGATATTTTTGTTGAAATCTCGATTTTGAAATTTTTGAGTGGGACTCCTTTAGGAAGGAATAGTAAAAATCAACAATTAAACATTATTCTAAGAGACATCAAAATTTGATACTGATGAGGTTTGTAATGAGTTGGATAGAATTAAATATATTATTTTTATAACAAATAATTCATTAAAAGGCTTTTCCTTAACGGATTTGCAGATATCTCTAAAACGAGTTGAGATAGCGATATCAACTAGGTATAATTTTTCTACTTATAAAAGACAAAATTTCCATAATTTACATTTAGAAGATTTCAAAGTTATAAATAGAAAACTACAGGATAAATTTGTTCATACATCTGTGTAACTAGCGTCTTCTGTGAGGAATTAATAATATAACTATCAAAATTGTGTTTTTTTGTCTTTTTAAAGTAGCTTTTAAAAACCTTTTAATGAATTATTTATAATAAAAATAATATATTTTTTAATTCAATCCAACTCATTAAGGCAACCAACGGAGCACAGTAAATACTTTCGGTTTTACAAACCTCATCAGTATCAAATTTTGATATCTTTTAAAATAATGTTTAATTATTTACTTATTATTGCTTACTTACTATTTATTGTTATTACCGTCTAAGTGTTTATTGTGTTGACACCTGATTGAGCAGCCGCGGGTTCAAATCCGGACAGTCCTTACTTGGAGGGTCGACTTTTTCAGGTTAAGAAAAGTATTGAGCAAAGATGTAAAAAAAACTGTAGGTCACGTGTACTGTCTAGATGTTACGTGCACGTAAAATAATAATGCAGGTTAGAATTAGATGCAAAATTCCGAGATATGGATAACTACTGGAGTTGGTGATTAGTACTGATT
The DNA here is from genome assembly GCA_030264575.1 of Tachinus sp. AB-2021. Taxonomy (NCBI): domain Eukaryota; kingdom Metazoa; phylum Arthropoda; class Insecta; order Coleoptera; family Staphylinidae; genus Tachinus; species Tachinus sp. AB-2021. The sequence continues at coordinate 16,509 of JARJEC010138849.1, read as the reverse complement.
AGTCTCAAAAGCGCACAGAAATAGGCCGACGTTAAATAATGCATTAAAAAGTTGTTTATTTGTTTGATTTCTCATGTTAATAAATATTATATGTTTCGTAGTAACTGATGTAATTTTTATAATTTTATAACAATACCATGATAAACTGTTTATATCTCGAAAACCAGTTAATATAGCGATATTAAAAATGTATCTTACTTCCACAATTTACATTGAGTAGACTCAAAATAACATTACCAATAGACTACATTGTGAATTTGTTACTAGCTACACCATCAAGTATTAACGACAGTAGAAATATTTGTTTTGTTACTTAACAAAGAACTAATATCAGTAATATGAAATAAATAAAACAAGGATTACTATGTTTTTATCCACAAAATATTTATTTATAAAAATAAAATTAAAAGCGACTTTTATTATTATTTTTATAAATAAATATTTGGTGGTTAAAAACATAGTAATTCTTGTTTAATTTATTTCTTAAAATGGAGTACCACATAGTAGAGGTCGCAACCATGCTTATGATTAATATCAATAATTATTCTAATTTTAATGTGTATCTTAATATTTACAAATAATTCATAAACTAATTATCACTAGTAAAATCTTCTTTTCTTGTAGTGTTAAAAGTATTTTTAACTCGCTACCATTATAAAATTGAATTTTGAACTGAAAGATTTCATTTTTAATATCAGTTGCAACATTTATTTTTTTAATCATCATTTAATCATCCTTTTATTCATTTATCTAATTTAACGACTGATTCGGCTGTTATGATGAAAATCGTAATCGTAATCTCTACTAAAATAGATTGTACCACCATCTACGACGTTCATGGACAAAAATAACTGCAAAAATAATTAACGCCCAAATGATGTTAATTTGCTGAATCATCTTATTTTTTATTGTGAAAGTTTGCTAAATTGTTTGATTAAATAATTGGCATCTTCGAGACATTTCAAAAATCCAGTATCTATATTATTCATTTTATTTGAACTCGAAAATATTAAAATGTTTTTATTATATTTGAATATACAGATTGAATTGAATTTTATTATAAAGCAATATGATTCAGCAAGCGTTAATCACAATAATCACATACTAAAAGCATCATAAAATAATTACCTTAGAGCAAAATATTCCTATACACTACATTACACAATATTAAACGTAATCACAATTTTTCATGTAATATAATATATCCGTCTATAATAATATGTAATTGCAGTTTTCGTATTACAAATTGAAAATATTAATCAAATGATACATGTTTGATTACTCATATTAATGGATTTGCGGAAATGTTTAATGAATAAACCATTTCTATTTTATTTTTCAAAGAAATGTGACGCAAACCGAATTAATTGAGATGAAATAATTTTATTAGAATTTCTGGTGTTATTGTTTTTGTACGATTGATCTTTTTTATTATTTTATCTACAACCACTAGCAAAATTGACGTTTAGTCAACAGCCAACTTGCTATTGTAAGGTATTTTAGTGCATACTTGCACCAGCAGTAAGTAAACAGTTGTGACCAGCTCTGCCAACAATATATAAATAAGAAGCATATTTATAAAATCTTTTAGAACTTATTTTTATTTCAATAATTTATTGAACTACAACTTTCAGTTTGATAACTTTCGTGTTGTTCGAAATAAGCCTTCATTCAATTTGAATTTAAATAATTTAATTTTGACAATAAAATCTTAGTGTACCTTAAAATTAAAATAATTAGCATTGAATATAAATGATAATTATTTGTAATCTTATTATTATGTCAGAAATAAATGTCGGAAACGATTATCATGTAATCATTTAAAAATATAAGTTACAGAGAAAACAAAAAAATAAAAATAATTGTTAATAAATAGTAAAGCTAATCTGAGTTTATAAAATGTTGGTATTTAGCTAAACGCAACATTTCAGTATATTGTGTGATTTTGAGCTACAAACCGTTGCACGGAAATGTTACTTGTTTGTGGTCGTATATAAAGTATAGTACTTAACTCGAGTTGTATGTTAATTACATATTTGTAAAAACTTACGCTACGCGGCTCAAAGAGTAACGTTTTTCACTATAATATGCCATTTAGAACTCTTGTTGTGCAATTAAATGATTTACTATTACTTACTAATTTAATAAACTATAAAGGTTAGAGGTGAAAATGACTCATCGAACTAAAAATTGCGTATTCTATGTTAGACACAGACACATACAACAATCCCAGTGAACACAAAACATAAAATTTACGTTACAATACATTAATTTTATGTTACAAACTTTATATAAAAATGTTATGTAAATAATACGTAATAAAAATGTAAATTATGTTTCTTAACGTAAATTATATGCAAATTGGTTTAGGTTATAAATACGCTACAAAATTTACATTAAATATAATAAAAGCAAGCGAAAATTAAATATTTAATTTATATCATAAGAATTTTAATTCTTAATTAAGGAAATTTTGAAAAATGTATTAAAAAAAACGTTAATTTCAATACGTTTTTAACATATAAATAGTATGTAAATAAAAATGTAAATTCTCCAGCGTTAAAATAATTTCTTATAATTTGTATAAATTGTACGTAAATGAATAACCATATTATTTGTATATTACAAAATATATGCAATGAGTGTACGTAGTATCTGTGTTGTTGGTTCATGTCGATGTTAAAGCTTATTTTGAATAAACTATATTTTTTGAAAATGATTCAGTAACAATATACCCTGATGATGCAACTGTTCTCCTTTCTGCACTCAATAAGGTGTCTTTGTAACAACATGCAAATCATGTATTGTAACAAATGTATAATTGGTTCTGCGGTAACAGATTACTTTTAAACTTGATAAACATTTTTTTGTATATTTCCACACAATACAGAATAATCATCCTTATGATCTTGAAATATCTATCGACCAAACGTTAATTGAAAATAAAATATATATATATCCTAACTCTAACTCAACCTGCAGCTTGAAAAAGCTGTTGCAAATAATGAAAAGATCACACTCTACTAAATGTAAGAGAATAATTGGCACTGCTAAAAATGAATCCCATGAATTAACGCTGTCACTGCAGATGATTTAAAAATTAAACTGAACATGAAGTACAGCAGAACAGACTTCAATTGTGAGACAATTAAGTCAACCCATCCAAATAGGACTTCAGTAGCTTTAAAATAAGTGCTCACATTTCACTTCTAGATATATTAAATGACCCGGATTCATGGGATGAAGGAATTTGTGTCAGCAAATTTGAGTTTTATCGAGTAGCAAAGAGAAACATACGGCAATCGGGAGTCACCGATAGCAGAAATCAGGAATAGGAACAATAATTAAATTAATTTAAATAATACAACGGAAATTAGTAATTCTAAGGAATATATATTTAAAAGTCGAAAATAAAATGTTAGTCTTAGCGAATAGTGATAATATTTTAATGTATAATATTAATTCATCATAAGTTAATTATTTGGCAGATTTTTTGTAAAATTGAAATTAGAGGATTATATAACATCCAGAAGTACAACTTACGAATTTCTTTTATTTAACAAAACTTTTTTTGTAATTATTACATCAAGTAAAAAATGTTAATTATTTTAACCCGTTTGATTAAAACTATGTTATTAATTTGTTTAATCTATCATGGCATGCAATACAATTAATATATTTTTATATTTAATTTCTCCTTTATATTTAATTAATAGTTAATTAGAATAATTTTTAGTTTGTGTGTTTTGATCATTCCAAAATAAGGCTATAATGGGAGAAACGTTTTGTAAGACAAATGACTTAATAATATTATTAAAAGACAGCAAGAATAGAACATAGGAAGAGCGTGAATCTACCTAGCAAACTGAAGGTCTAAATTATTTCAATCTTAGCAGTTTATATGTATATTGGAAAATGTTTTTAGAATACGAATAAATTTTATAAAATATGATAAGATTTGTCATGTAAATAGATTTCTAATAATAGTTCTTATATATTGCTAATTCATAATTTTTTGTTCAGAAGTAAACTTATGTATAAAATAACAAACAATTATGACATATTTTTAAAATTTGACATACACATATAAATAATATATATATATATATATATATATATATATATATATATATATATATATATACCCTATACGTACTTTCATCGGTTTGGGAGATGCGTACGTAACTCCAATTAAATCAATGAATGTTTGATTTAGTTGCATTTGGGATGAATAATGAACAACAAACAGTACAAGCAGTAAATGATAAATGTTTAACACCAGGATCTGCAGATAATAGTGTAGAGGTTTGCAAGAAGCCATCTCCACCACAGCGTGTTATGCATCCGGGAGGCTTTTCGTCTGTACCTTTATGGTAATGCTTAATGTAATTGTAAATTGTTTGATTGCTTTTCAGGAAATAATCATTTTATAATTAATTAGTTACGCAATAAATGCAATGAAGTAATCAGTCATCTTTTATTCTAGAGTTAAATTATATATTTTACTTTGATGTTACAAAAACGTATTATTGTTTATTTTTATTTGAAAGCAGTAGCAAGAAATTTTGTGAAATTAAATTATTATAATATACATTTTATTTTTGACAAAAATGCTTTAGATAAATTTGTTAATATAATTATGGCAAAAATTAGATATGGAAAGTTTGTATGTATTTATATTATAAATATTATACTATAGTATAGTAAAGTAACATGTTATCTACATTTTTATGCCAATTTGTTTGTATTTTATCAAATTTACTGACTTTCATAAAAAATCGTCAGAGTCAGACAGACGTAATACTATGCGCTACACGTCTGACTCTCCTACACAAAAGAAAATCGGGACTGGTCACACAATTTGATGCTATTGTTGGGCTCAATTTGTTTTGTTCTTTCATTTTAGTCTGCGGGTATGAAGTGGAGTTAATCAACTTGGGGGAAATTGCAGATTAAATATTTCTTTTGCGATTAAATTTGTAGAAATATCTGAAGTGGATTTAATGTCCAATTTTATTTTAAATTGTACAGTTATTTGATTAAAACACATTGAACAATGTTATAAGGTGGCGTATATGGAACGCAGTATTATATTTTGTGATGCGTTAAAACACAATGGTCTGGCTACGTTTAATGTTCTTTTCTTGAATTATAAATAGCTGGGCGGGTGGGCGAGCCACTATGATTTGAACTACTAGTCCATATTACTTATTTACGTAACCTGTCCAACTGCCTAGCGGTTTTTTAATCAAGAAATTGGACACTGACATTAAAAACTTTCTTTTGCGATACAATTTTAAGAATTATCTCAGGTGGTTTTAATGTAAAGTTTTGTGATTATGCTATCGGTGAGCGGTGGATGGGTCACTATAATTGGTAAATGTTTTCCAAACAATAGCTGGAGGCACAGCAATAAATGTGTTGAAATGTGTGAAAAACTAAAACATTGGTTTAGGCCACCTAACTAAACGCAAACAGAAACAAAATTTTATTGGCTGTCTCCAACTTTGTATGTCAAAAATTTATGGAATTCTCTAGTACTAGTATATACATCTCGAGGGCCAAAAATGGATATCAATTGTTGGTTAGGAAAAACTGGCATGCAAAATGTCTCAACACGCTGTAAAGAAATCATGTTGTGTTTCAATGGAACTTCACTTTCCGCTTATTGTTATCAAATATTTTATGTCCAATATTATTTTATATAATAACTTTTAATTCCTAAGTATACATTTTTTATCTATATGTAATAATAAAATTTAATTTTTTATAGAAGTTTACATAATTCAATATGATTAGTTCCTGCTATAACAAAATGATGTGTGAACATCACTAGATATTGACAAGGATAATGCAAATGGTAAATTTATCACATGGCATTGACACATTTCAAAACTAGCATATTCGACATAATGACAACAAACGTGATATTTTAGATGTGCTAAAATAACGCCAGTCGTTAAAGCGGTATAAATAACACATTTCAAAACTAAGCGTCCTGAACTGTTGATGGATTGAGCGACGATGTGCTTATCGGAACCCGCATCGAACCGCGTTACGATAAACATAGTGTAAAGGTATATTTTTTCTCCCCAACTTGGCAATATTATACAGTTCAACATAAATAACTCGTAAGCATTAGATGAAATGTGTGCCACGGAGTGATATCTTGATAATCTCTTCTGTGCACGTTCTTAGTATTTCTGTATGTTGGCCATCTACCTAAAGTCGATGTGCTTCATGTAGGTATGTTTTCTGTTGGGTTAAGACTTGTTACTCTAGGAAATTGCCTCCGATATCTAGAGAGCTATTAATACGCACCGTTAGTGTGACGTCACAGCTAGACTACTGTATCGCAATTTTTTGACATGTATTTACGATAGGGCAGCGAACAAGAAATTTTTTAATGTATAAATTATATATATATATATATACATACATAAATTACACATTAAAAAATTTCTTGTTATTTAAAATTGTCAAACAATATATATACATATATATACATATATATATATATATATATATATATGTATATATATATATATATATATAACTTTACTGTTTATATATATACATATTGTTTCACAATTTTAAATAAATAGACATTGAAAGTGGAAAGTGACTAGCTATGACTAGGTATATACTTAACTAATAATTTATAAACTAAATTATAAATAGAGATAGCTAAAATACCAATTTAATTTATTCAACACAAGGATTGAAATCCATGAATAACGTGTTCATTTGTATTACATTCTTACATTTTATAGAACAAAGTGTATTGTAGATACAGTTTGTCCTATGAAAGGGATTCTTCGGTCGTTTTGTGGATGCAGGTCATTACAACTAATACCAATCAAGTGTAATTGATTTCAAATATTAGCTTAAGAACTAAGGACAACCACTAAACATCCATGCCTTGCCCGGGATACAAACCCTGAACCTCTAGCATCGTAGCTAGCCTGTCGACCTCTCTGCCACTAAGGTCGGCTATGCATGATGTATGTTTTTCAAATGGTGTATTCTGCTTAAGAATAAAACTATATTTTCTTTTTTTCTTTTATAGTATTCACATACATATTTTAGTTATAAGACATTTGATTAATTATATATACCTAAAATATCAATGGGCGTACTATACTTTGTTGCCAGTTTTCAAATAGATTTTTGTCTTGGCTTTTTTGGAAAACTAAAAAAAATGGCACTCTCTTATTGTTGTAATGAGTACAGTTTGGTGCAAAAAGCTAAACCATAATATTGGTAACTTAAACAGGGATATTAATTAGATAATTTTATTGAGTTACATTTTAGATTCAGGTAATCCTCCGAATGGTTATGAACCCCACGATCAATCGTCGTAGAGAATATGAATACAAATGAACATATTATTCAAGGATTTCAATTGTTGGGGAGTATTCGAATAATCTCTATTTATAATTTAGTTCATAAATTATTTGTTGATGATAAATATTTTTCATGCAACAATATTAATCATAATAAGCGAATAGAAAAGAAATGTTTAAATGTTGCTGCAATATATTACAATCACTCATTTGACAATAATAATAGATTAATTTATTGTATTTGTCCGTTGGTTTGAAGCAGTTTGGGGTTAAGTTGTTTGTTGTTATGCTCATTGCAGTCACTTTCACTATCTATTTATTTAAAATTGTGAAATAAAATATATATAAATTATACATTAAAAAATTCCTTGTAAGTTGATACACCTACATAGATAGACGGGACCCTTAAGAAATTCGTTATAAAAACACAATAAAATAATCTGCGTGCCGCCCTATAGTACACACGTATAAAAATCTCGACAGATACAGTAGTGGTTAGCTGGCGTCATCACTAACGGCGCGTTGTTGTTTTCCAATGTGGTGCCAGCAGGCGGGCTCACGCTGTCACCTATCCAATTGCTGATTGTACTTAACGTTTCTTAAATTTTGCAAACATTTGACATTACGTATTTTTCAAAAAAATGATTTTCTCAATATTTTCTTGATGTTCTAGATATTTTACAATATTTTGTTAAAATTTTTTAAAAATTTTAATTATTTCTATGTTTTACTGATATATTGCAATCTTTATTGACCTAGATCTAGAATGTCACATACTCGCATAGATTTTAGTTTGCGAAGAAGCTTCATTATTCAATTGTTTTTAGTTATTAATAATAATAGAAATTGCAACCGATGGCGCTGTCATAAATAAATTAATTAAAACAATTTATAAACTAATATAATTTATATAAACTAATATTGACTAATGTTGACCTTATACGTTTGTTTAATTAGGTAGAACATATAGATTAAAAAAACTATAATATCTAAATTCAAATTGTATTTAAAATATTATGAATCTAAATTGATTGTAAGTAACTAAACAAAAATTATAATAATTTACACAGTGAGATATTGGTTGCCATTTAAATTTAAAAGTCATAGATAAGTTTGTTATATACTTAAATATAATATTCTTATTAAAATATGTAAATACAGAAAATAGTATAAAACACCCTTGTCAGAATGAAATTTTGCCACTTGTGTTTTAATTTAGTATTCAATATTTGAGATATTTTTCTTAGAATGCTTTAGGTTTTGTAACTTCATTTTCAACCATTTGCAACAATTTATTAATTTTTTCTGCATATTTTGTTAACATTTTACATCATTTTACAACATATATTACGATTTTTATTGATAGTTTGCATTATTATTATTTATTAAAACTACATTATCTTCTGCCAATTTTTACACATTTTTTTAAACTTTAATACATTTTTTGCATGTTACAACATTTTCTTTTTGTATATTTTCGTTTTTTTTTAATTTCCGCGCAATGTCACATTTTTTCTCAGTATTTTTTTATATTTATTTTATTTGTAAACATTTTTCAACATTCTTATACAATTTTGCATCAGTTTCTCGATGATTCGCATTTCTTCTTTTGTTATTTTCTCTATTTTGTTTTACAACATATTCGTGTTCAAGTTCCTATGTAAGACTTTAGTCTAATTTTAATTTTATTTCATTCATATACAGTGACCGCCAAAAAGTGTACACCATATGGGAATTTTTATTAAGCATTTCACTTTCAATAAAGTTGTGCATGTGTCAAAATTTATTTAGCTTCTTTCAAATATACCAAGTGATCATAACTAATAAGATAATTGCATTTTTCAAAATCTTAATTCATTTTTTTTTTAAATTACTTCCCTTTTCAGTATTATTTTTACTTTTCCCTCTATATTGGTAAACGTATTGGATTCATACAAAAAATTCGAAATTGAGATTTCAACGAAATATACGTTTTTAGAAAAATATGTCTGTATGTATGTATGTGTGTGTAGTTACTCAATTATATAGTAATTTAACCCTAAAAATTGAATTAAATCGGGTTTAGATATATATTTTAATATCTAATTTATAAAAACGCAGTAGAAATGTCAATTTATTGAAAACTGGAATTTATAACAAAATATTGTATAAACTAATTTGTAGATCTCTAAAATCTGCATATTTTGGTGTTTGTTTATTAAAATATTAAAAAACACAAAAAGGATAAGAATTTATTAATTTTCTCCCTTTAAGGAAATAAAATACCAATGGACGGCGCTTTTAAGATGATCAAATGGGAAAAAAATCCACTTGATCAATGTCACAATTATATAAAATTTTGCCAAGTGAAGTGTGGCAAACAGACCGACCGGATTCACCTTTACTGTTATACTATTCTCCATCAACACATGCAAACATTCTACTTATCTCATTGAATTTAAAATAATTTTTTACAACTTAAGAACCGATGACGGAAATATATTGTTGGTGGAAAAGTTTTAGTATGCATTGCGACCTCTAGTTTTGTTATGTATTAATTTTGTCTTATTAAACAATCTTACCACAAAAGATTTATTTTTTCTGTTGTTTTTGTAAAAATTGAATTTTTATTTTTTATTTTTATTTTAAGTTCACATAGTAGACCCAAATTTCTAAGATTAAATTTTTATGTGTAAATTGAACGATTTTTATTATATGCTAAAGCCTAGCATTTTTCCAATATGTTTATATTTTTGGTGTAAGGTATTTTGTTGGAGAAATAAATTTTAGTGATATCTGAAAACAATTTGAATGGCTTGTGAAATCTTCAATTTAATCCTCTAACTGAGCAAAACACAAAACAAATAAAATATCCTTGTTCAGTTGCCTAAATCCATAGATTTTTTTTATTGTGCTTGCATGTTATACATAGTGCTTTAAAAATATTACCTAGAGTATTTACATAGAAAATCACATTGCATACAACTTTTTTAACGGTCATAAATAATATTTAATTATTACAAAAATAATATTTAATTATTATAAAATTATTTAACATACAAATTATAATAATAATTTCTTGACTATTGTGAATTCAAAACTACCCTGGAGTCGAAATAAACAAAACAACAAAACCTCGTGATCGGTACGTGAACACAAACAAGCCTGCATGTGATTGGTCGTTAGTAGAGGGCTCGGCTGCGCAGTCCAGACCACATTAAAATGAAATTTTATAAATAGATGCATAGTAAAATATTTGCTAATTGAAATTTTATGGATAGATGCATAGTAAAATATTTGCGGTGTTTAAGCAATATGGAAACCCACCACAAAAGACGCAAAATAACTCATTTAGGTGTAGAAGTTAAAGAAGTTATTTTAAATGTTTGTAAAGCAGAAATCACGGGTAGAAATTCTAGATGATAATATAAGCACTGTAGAAACTATCATTGCGACTAGAGCTTCTGTCGAGACGAGAAAATCTCGATCTCGTCTCGAAATGGAGATCAAGATGGAGACGAGATTTTTTTCACGGTCGAGATTGAAATCAAAACGAGATTAAGACAAAATCAGAGACTCAAAAAGAGATTTCAACTAGATCAAGCATTTAAAGAAATGTATAATTAAAATTATTTTAACAAAAGTTTACTTAATAAATAAATATGTTATATTATATATTATGTGTAATTTAAAATATCTTTTTAATCTTGTCAAGATTTTGTCGAGACTCAAGATCGAGGTCGGTATTAATACGTCGAGATTCTCAGCGAGATCAAGACGAGACCGATTTTTTAAGATCTCGATGAGTTCAAGACGATATTATTTTTTCATAATCTCGTCTCGTCTCATCTCGACAGAAGTTCTAATTGCGACCCTGTCCTTGTAGTTGTGTTCGAGCTGTGCACCTGAACAACGCGTGTATTTGCTTATTTCGACTCCAGGGTGGTTTTTACTATAACAAATATTTAAAAGAAATTTTGTTTCGATTAAAATTTTAAAACATTTTGAAATAATTTTGTAATAATCAAACACTTAAAGCAGAGAGCAACAAACAAAGTAAATTAAAAAATGTTGTCATTTACTCAACTATTCAAGGTTATTTTATTTGTTTTGTGAGAGTACCTCATATAGAGCGTTAAATTGGAGTTCTCACAACCCTTTGTTGTGTTTTTAGTTATAATTTAAATTTAATTGTGAGAAAAGTACCTTGCACCAAAAACATAAATATTTTGGAAAAATACTAGACTAGCAAATAATAAAAAATGTAAAGAAATAACTGACATTTTTTATTGTTTTTTTCAATTACAGGTTCTTAAAGATTTACACATAAAAATTTAAATTTTGAAATTAAGCCGCTTTAAGTAAAAACTTAAAATAAAAATAGAAAAATAACAGAAAAAAATAAATTTTGTATTTCGTTAGGATTGTTCAATAAGATAAAATTTATATACAACAAAAAATATTACTGAAAAATGTGTAATTTTAGAAGTATCGCACTTTTCAAATAAGGACAATTTTAAAAAATAATTCCAAAGAAGAAAATTTTCTGGTAAATGCACAATAAAAAAGTTTTTCATATGGTACAAACTTTTTGGCGGTTATTGTAGATAAATTATATAATTTAAAGCATAAAGTACAATAAATCATTTGTACTATTGAGAAATAATGTTTACATATATTTACGATAGGCGGCGTGCGGATTTTATTGTGTTGTTATAACGAATTTCTTAAGGGTCCCGTCTATCTAAGTGGATATATCAACTAACAACATTTGCGGCACTAAGAATTTAAAAAAAATATTAATTAATTAATTATATATACAAATTTCAAAAATATTTTTTGAAAAAATATTGTAAAATACATGTTTGTAAATTTTAACAAATTAGCAAATAATAACAAATATGTTGGTAACTACAAATTGAGAAAGTTCTGTAAAGTAGCGCCAATGTGGATAAACTTGCTCTTGATTGACTCTGCTTTGGTACCGGTAATGTACCAATCAGCCAATTTTTTTTCTAACTCAAAATTGAAAACAATGATTTCTTGTTTCATTTACTTAGTATTACAAAAATAGTAATCTTTTGTATGCTTTCTTTAATTAAAATATTGTATACTTAGAAATATTTTTTACAATTCAACAATATTGACTTAGTCTGTATAAACAAATGTCGTATTTTAAAAATAAAATGTCTTAGCAAATATCACACTTATTTTTTGTGTCGTTTTATGGGTTTTATTAGTCCATGATAATGATGTTGAAATGTTAGCATAGATATTAAATAGTTTAATTTTACTATTTGTTTTGTATATTCATTTAATTTTTTTTAAAGGAGTCAGGTAAGCAAATTACTAAAATACCACGTACGGCGAGAAATGATTTTATTAGGAAATTGAATATTATTAAGTTATTACTTTAGTTACTTTATAGTGCACAATAGACCTACGTAGGTCGCAGTGCAGAAAGGCGGAAATAGCCATCCGACCCCCTAAACAAAAAAAAAACAAAAAAAAGTTACTTTATAACTTTCGATCTTGTTCTTACATACCTAAAAGTGTTTGCACACCAAACTAATATTAAGAATAGCATATGTGATAATAATGTCATACGCAATGACAATATAAAGTTGTAATTATTAATGCTTTCTTAAAAATTAAATTATTTATTATTTTAATTAAAGTATTTTGTCTTTATGGTCAATTTTTATACGTGTATATGTTTATAAATTGCGCCGAAGAAGAGGATATATGCTCTTTGAAACGTTCTTAGTTTACAAGTTTTGTTTAATAAATTTGCACTGTTCTAAAGAGCTATAATTTTTATCCCTGCCAATACGTTATATTTCAAATATTAATTAATAGATATTTAAAAAAATAAAATAAAAATGTCTTCATATTTTTTTTTTAATTTTATCGACATTCTAAAAGATATTTTGCAATATTTTATTGACCTTTCATAGTTTTGATTGAAATTTTTCTGCAATTTCTACATATATTTTAACATTTTCTAATTCTAATTGAACATTTTATACATTTTTCTTTATTTTTTTTTAACATATTTTCCAACATGTCGGCTTTTTATTAACTTTCTCTTAGTTCTATTATTTTTTCTTGATATATGTTTATTTGTTTGATTTTGTCTGTTTTATTGATATTTTACAAAATATTTTGCATTTGATATCTGCATTTATTATTTTTCTTATTATTTTTTTCTTCTAAATAATTTTGTTACAAACCGATTCCGAGGCCCTTGCTTCATGGAACCCCTAATTGAGCACCTATGCGCCTCCGCCACAGGAAAAAACAGTACTAAGTTTGCAATAATTTATAATCAACATTTGCAATAACGTAATAAATTACCTTTTTAGAAAATCGTTATTTCTATAAAATTTGTTTACGCGCAAGGAAAATGAATTAAGCGAAACTAGTCCGATTAATTGCATTACAAGAAAATGTTCCAAAGAAAACACAATACATGTAAGTAAAATGTCTTGGCTCAGAGCTCTAAAATACTCGGTACAAAGTGTCTCGCATTTCAAATGCTCCTCGGAGGTAATGAGTCATTTTCATGACTTATGAAAATACCTATTTCCGGAAACCGTCACAGAAATATAATTTCCTGCTTACCATGCCGCTCCCAAACAAGGGCGCACCCAGGTAAACCAATGATGCCATGCCTCCCCCCCCCCCAACATTTGCTAACATTGTTTTTGTTTTGGAAATTCTCGAAACAAAGGACAAAACCTCACAACGGAAAGTTAATGATTTGTAATATAATATCAGTAAACATTAAATCATAGATATACATACATATCTCATATACATACTCTCTCAATTTTTGTGCCAAATTGATTTTTTATAGCTTTCTTGCAAACAAGGCGTAATCACTTTGACTAGTTTAAAAATGAATTATGATCAAAGAATTGAAAAACCTGGCTGTACATGTAACACATTTGATAGTTGACATATGCCGTTTGGCTATATCAAATTTGTTGTGCACAAATATTTAAATTATGAATTGTGAAACTAAAAGCGATAGTAAGAACAATATATGTGGGTGTGGGTGTGAGTGTGGGTGTGGGAATGGGTGTGGGTGTGAGTGTGGGTGTGGGTATGGGTGTGGGTGTGAGTGTGGGTGTGGTCAACTACTTTGGAACATCGAACCGTTGACCGTAAGTTATAAACCGTATCTTTAAAATTGTTGTTTACTAAACAACCGCCTTTATGTTTTGAAACAATTTCATTTAAATACTTAGTTTCGATTTAGACTGTTATCTATATACATAAAATAAAGGTTTTGCCTGTACATTGCTTAAAATCAACCCAATGATATTTCTTTGTTTTATATATTGTAGACACTAAATACACCACCAGAAAAAATTATGTGTGTGTATGTCTGTCCGTCTGATGTATATCCTGAAATTTTGTAGGAAGTTGGCTCAGTTAAGACTAATGATAGAGCTTTGAAATTTTTACAGTACTTATAATTAACCTTGACTTAAAATCTGTGCTATAAATAATATTGATGGAAGGTTTAGACGCAAAGTTATGAAGTTTTGTATAGTTTTAAAAAACAAGTAATTGTAGTTTTGTTGAACAGGCGGTTTATGAATTAAAATATTATTATTTTTTATTAAATCAAAATCTTATTATTATTTTATGTACAGTCGTATGTTATTACATAAACTCAATTATAGCGAAGATATTTTATTTATATTTTTATATATATATTTCCATTAAATATCTGCAACTGCCGCCTAGTTCATCTGTTATACATTATGTGCAGCGATAGCAAAACTTACATCAGCGCCGTCAGTAGCGTAGGTAGTAGCGCGCTTTGTATTCGAAAGTTTTATGGTTCAAATCTTTCGCACAAATATTTTTAAAATTTATTTACGGAGGTATAAAAATAAATTTGATACTTATACATAAATAAAATAAAAGTAAATTGCTTAAAATACACGGTAATTTTATTTCACTATTTCAAGCAATATTTCATAATTATTTGATATAAAGTTGTATTTTGTTACATAATGTTAACTATGGTAAAGATAGATTTTCCAATAAATATCTGTAACTGCCGAATAGTTTTTGTAGTTTTTGTCGTATTATATTCCTTACAACTTACAATACGGTGTCTAAAAATCAACATATATCTAGAACATTACATCTGATGTTGTTATGTAACTCTATTTGGCGATAGTTTCTTCGAACTGAATTAAATTTCGTGGCAGTAAATTTGAATCCTTCATTATATTAAAACTTAACTTTATTTTATTCATTAAAAACATTTTTAAAAAATAAGCAAATGTACAAAAAAAATCTCAAAATATTTATGTTAAATAAACTAAAATAAATATATTTGTATAAATAAAAAAGGTTTTGTCTATATATAGCTTCTTCTTCTAACTAACTTTGACTTAAAATTTTGGCTTTAAATTGAGAACTTGGCCCGCTGCTGTAATCCAGCAACTGGGAAGTCATGTTAGAGGATAGTTGAGGTTCGAATAGCAGTGGTTACTTTGCCTGCATTTCAAGGGTTCACAATGCATTAAAAAAAAGTCAAAAATGGGCAATTTATGTAGTGCTGATTGAGACAGACGCGCTCAGACTCAGACGCGTGTACAAGGAAAACTTGCGTCTGCAAGTAAAAACAAAAATTCTAGAAAGAGAAACGGTATAATATGATAATAATAGTTATTATATTGATAAGAGTCTAAACGAATGTTATAAAAGTTTGCAAGTTTTTAAGCGTCTAGCCACAGCCACATATTTTGCTTCCCGCATGGGTCGGTGGGTAGGTCAGTGGGTTGTTCAGTTAGTAGGTCGGTGGGTGGGTTTGTCAATGGGCCGGTGAGTAAGTGAAACAGTAAGTTAGTGAGTAGGTAGGTGGATTGATCGGTGGGTGGGCCGGTGGGTGGACTGGTAGGTGTGCTTGTGGGTAGGCTGGTGAGTGGGAGGACCGGTGGGTAGGTCGGTGGATAGATTGGTGTGCATTAAAAAGGCTGTGTCGGTCGTACAAGCCACAATGTTTAGTCAACCGACTGTTTCAACCCAACTCTTAGCACTTCAATGATAATTGTAAATGTTTATAAAGAAGAAAATCAAATTTATTTTTATACTCCAGTCAACGACGAGTACACTAGCATATATATATATATATATATATATACTACATACACTAGCA
>JARJEC010138846.1:0-19582 GCA_030264575.1 Tachinus sp. AB-2021 | reverse complement strand
TTAAATTTTTAAATAGAGCCTAAGTTGAAATTAGAATATTATAATTATTAAATAATTACTGCACCATTACTCCATTTGAAATAAACGATTTAAAAAATTCACCTCGGATGGGGATCGAACCCATAA
Source organism: Tachinus sp. AB-2021 (assembly GCA_030264575.1). Lineage (NCBI taxonomy): Eukaryota > Metazoa > Arthropoda > Insecta > Coleoptera > Staphylinidae > Tachinus > Tachinus sp. AB-2021. Next base: position 19,456 of record JARJEC010138846.1, on the reverse strand, counting down.
CCTTAACCATAACCATAATATTCTAATATAAAATAATGTTGTACGCAAAAACATTTTTAGAGGATACACATTGTTTAAGTATTTTTCTCACCATTACAAATATTATTAATATTCGTTTTGTTGTTGTAATCATAGAAATGCGCAAACTACATTATACAAAATGTTATTCCGGTCTTGATACTCGGTTTGCCGTAAGATTGTCTGGTGCAGTCGTACCGACTTTAGCATGTATATACCAGGAATGAAGTATTTAAATAAATTTGTTGGCAAAATGGGATCAATGGAAACAGATCATAATGTTGGTACTTATTCTGAAAATGAGATCCTTCTTACTACCAATTATAATAAGTAAGTAATAACTAGTAAATAAAAAGATCTTTGATTATCTGATGTTACTTGATAAATGATCAAATATGTTGTGTACTCAATCAACAGTTAAGTCTTTTTGTATAGTCTACTTGGTTTTACTTCGACGACCTATAAAATGTTTATTAAAATTATTGATTACTACATTAATGCCAATAATGTAACTAATTAACGAAAGCAATCAATTTTTTGCGCTGTTATGTCAATTTTAAAAAAATGCTTTTAGTATGAAACTTGAATTATTATTAATAGAAACTATAAACATAACAATGAAGAATCGCCTGAAATGTATATTACAAAATCTTACGTTGTTAACAAATTATTTACTTAAAAACTTATTTATGTATCGATTTAGTGCTGGATAATCAAACCGCGTTTAACACTGGTATCCGATATATTTCATAACCCTAGCTGGTCCAAGTTTAATAAAAAGCAAATTTTTGAGACTATAGTAAGATGATTCAGAAAGTGATCTAATGTCATTTGATACGACATCATAGCCTACTACATTTTACTCACAGCTACGCATAACCTCATTGTAAGTATTTCAATGCATGTAAATATGTAGTTCTATACATGGTGTTTTTTTAAGGATATCTCCAAAAATTTGGAAATAAAAAATTCCAAAAACATGTCAATTTTAATTTCAAGGGGGACAACTTTTGACAGTTGTGTCAATTTATTCCCTCCACTCCAAAAACAATCACCTTTTAAAATTTTTAAATTTTATCAGCTTTGTGACAATATATTAAATATGTTATGCAAATTAATTCATCTTGGTTACATACTGTATTTAGTACCTACTTATTTATTTACTAGCTGGTCCGTTCGGCTTCGCTAATCATATAAGTTGATAAGGATAAAATTGGCGACAAAATAATGCATATGAAGTTGGAATAAGCAAACAAATAATTTGATCAAAATAAATCGATTTTTATAAAATTTTCTGTAATTATTATTGGTATTTAACCCTTTTAAATTCATCAAAATGAACTGACCGGTATTGATTGCATTGATATATTTTTTTTAAATTGACTTGGCAAGTACTTATATTTTTTTATGAAAATGAAGTAACCAGTACTTTTTTTCAAAATTAATTAATTTTTTACTTTTATTTTTACATTTCAAATTTTTTAAGTTGATCAGAAAAGGCTGGCGGAGACTTATACTTTTAATACACATTAAAATAAAGTGAATACAATTTGATTCAAAATATATTTACTTTTTTAAATTGTTCAGAATAAACTGGCTGGTACTTATAGTCTTTATACAAATCAAAATAAAATTATCAGTACCACTTTTTTAACATTTATTTATATTTGTTATTTTAAACTTTTTAAATTGATCCGATTGAACTAAGTTTTATTTATATACTTTAAAATTAAATGACCAATACTATGTTTTTTAAATATATTTTTTTGTTTGAGGTTATGTTTCAAATAATTCATCATTATACATATATCCGTTTGTTGTTTTTATGTTTTATTTTTCAGATGGCTTTTTTACTATTTTCAACAAATTTTGCTTAAGCATTTATTTTTAAGTATTTTATTCAAATAATTAAGGAAAATTAATGATTCAACCCATTATATTTGTTATTTACTAGTTCCATTTCAAATTGTTTAAATTCATTGCCCAACATAAACTGGCCGGTATGATTTTTTTTTCAAATTATTCAATGTTTTCCTTTTTTTTTCAAACATATCGGCTGCATTTAAAACATGTTTAAATTGATTAGATTGATCTGGCTTTTAGTTATAACCTTTATATACATCAAAATAAATTGATCTTTACTAATTTATTTAAAATATATTCAGTTTTTGTATTTACTGACTCCATTTCAATACTTCCTATACTTCTTATACAATTCAAAATAAAATAGTGCTCAGTACTTTTATTTTCAAAATATAATTACTTTTTGAATTTGCTGGCTTCATTTAAAATTTTATAAATTAGATCAATCAACATGCTGATATTTTTTTATACATTTTAAAATGAAGTGACCATATTTTCAAAATATATTCACTATTTTTTTATTTACTGGATCCATTTTAAATTTTTTAAATTGTTCAAAACAAATTGGTTGGTACTTATAGTCTTTATACAAATCAAAATAAAGTGTCCAGCATTACTTTTACTACTCAAAATATATTTACTTTTTTAATTTACTGGCTCCATTCCAAATTTTATAGATTGATCAGATCGATCTTGCCGGTACCTATACTCTTCATACACATCATAATGAATTGGCAATTAGTTTTTTTTTTCAATATATATTTATTTTTATTATTTACTTGTCCTACTTAACAATTCATCACTTTTAATATAAGTACCATAGAAACTTTGAACTGAGCGTCAGCACCAAAGACGAATTGCAGATTTGTTATTTTTAGCGTGAATTGAATGTTAATGCTAATTTTTATTAGGCCAAGATACAATTTAAAAGTAACAATTTTTTAAACTTTTTTATTGCAGATTTTTTTTATATAATGAAATTTAATAAATAAATAAAAACTATACGTAACACTCGCTATTCACTGCCCAGATAACATGTACACCAATTTTGATTTTTGAGTGCGTACCAGAGAGGTCTGTTTTATGTATACAAGGTGGATACTAAGATCCGTCCAATAATATAACTCCCTCATTTTTATACAATTGTTTTGTATGATACATAAAATTAAATTAAATAAAGTTTAAATTAATCTTCTATCATATATTTCTAACATTTATATTTTCAAGACGCGATAGACACTTATTAATTTTAAATGGTAACTTCTATTTTTTATATTTTATTTGAGTAGCGCTTAATTTTCTGATTTTAGAAATGTGTCACATGTATGAATGTAGATAATGTAGATAAATTTTAAGAAAAAAATTTAAATAAAATAAAAAATATTAACAAAAATGATTTTTAATGCAACACGTCGTATTAGCCATGAAATACAAACGTCAAGTATCACATAAATGTAAATTTAATTTAATTAATTTGATACATTTCAAATATCAGAATCGGTGTAAAACTCGCAATTCAAACAAAAAGAACACGGTCAAAAAAGTGTTAAGTTAAATTTTATTTTAATTACAAAAACATTAGATAAAAAATAAATTTATTATACCATTAAAGTGGTGTTTGCTTTATGTGATTTACTTATGACTTTTTCTTATGATAATATCAAATAAAAAATGACACGGATGTTTGAAATACGATTTAGCATTAGTAACTAAATTTAGATTTAGCATTAGCGAGTTAAATACTAGAATTGTTATATATCTATTTGTGGAAATTTAGCATTAGTCGTGGTTTTAAGATTTGGTCTTGTAAGGTTTCTTGGTTATGTGGGCGAGCAGCTGAAGCTGCTATTAACGCCAAAAGCAGAATTAAAATATTGCTCATAGAAACAGATTTTCTAAATTTCACAGAAATTTGCTGACAAGCTCGGTTAGTGGCCAAGAACACAAAATTTATTTATAAAAATTTCTTCATTGTTTTAATACAATTTGTAAATAAAAAAAAATTTTGGATTTTTCTAAAACTCGATTTCATGTTTAAAATTGCTCGAGATAAACAATGTGAACATTGAATTTGTTTATAAAATTTGAGATTCCCCGGAAGATCTGTAAAAAATGATGTATAAAACAAAAAATACGTCAATAGCTCGAGAATGAAACGTCGTAGAGCATTTTTGCAATTCGTAAATACCTGCTCCTTTCCGTGAATTTAAAATTTTAAAATCCCGACAACTATCGATTGACAAAAAATTGCATTGAAGCAAAATAGGGCAAAAAACTCGGATTTTGACGACTATCAAGTAAGTATATTGATTTTTTAGCAATTATGAAGTAAATTGCAACCAGATGTTCAAAAAACAGAATAGATTAAAAAAAATGAATTAAATTTAACGAAACTCCGGTTACCGACAAATTTGCGTATGGAGAACGCAAAAAAGATTTTTTAGAGATTTAAAAAAAATTGTCAATTTATGCAGTTTTCTAGACAAAATTTCGAAAAACTGCGTGCGTTTTTCCTCTTTCGATTGATTTTTTGTTATTCAAAAGAAAATAAGTTTAGTCCTTTTTTGAGATTTTTTCGATTGCTTCAAAGCGGGAAACAATCGATCGAAAGGCACAAACACGGTTTTGTCCAATTTCGGAAAAAAGTAGGTTTTTATGTTTTCGAATATTATATTAATATTGATCTATTAAAAAAATATTTCGGAAAAAAAAACGCCACTCTTGCAAGGCGCAAAAAGCAGAAGCTTACGTAACATTTTTGGGAAGGGGTTACTTTTGGGGTACTCTTAAACTTCAAATGAGGCTCGCCCTCCCCACTAGGTGAGTATTTTTATCTTAAGACGACCTCATTTTTTATTCAGATTCAGATTCTACGGGAAAAATAAGCAACTTTTTTATGTAACTTTTTTTTTGTTGCCGTATTTATGTACGATTTGTACTAAAATATTTGATAGGGCAATTATTTGAGTAACAGGTACAGTTGATGGCGTCAAAATTTTGTCGAAATCATACATTTTTAAAGTATTCAATTATGTTTAGTTAAAATTTTAACCGGTTTACTAAGTCGTAATGTGTTTACTGTAAATATTATAAGAAAATATAAAAACAAGGCATACAATCTGTTTATATTTTGTTAGTTGCCAAATTCTATAGCTAACACAAATAATGTTAATGTTAAAAGAAAACATTAATATTTCTTTTTGTAGCTAAAATATTGTATGACACTATAAATGCTTTTTCTGTTGATCACTTAAAAAAATTAAAAAATTTAAACTAATGACATGACATAATTTACAATTATCAAAATAGCATTGACATATTGCTCTTCTTGAATGTGCGTTTTTAGTGGCACTAAATTTTAAAAAATGTAACTGTGCTTGGACCACATCGCAGAAGTAAGTTCATTTTTCCAATTTTTATTAACAAAATTTTAATCGGCGGAAATTGAACCTGGAAAACCTAACATCGTAGACGTTCTCTCAAGCGCATCATGACAAATATTATTAATTAACTAGTAAAATTCGAGTTGTTTATATCAATGGTGCTCAATCTCAATTCCACTTATCAATTTTCCCTTTGGCGCCAAAGTTTAATTTTTAATTCAATTCATTTAAGGCAAACAAGATAAAAGATATAAAATCGATTAGTGGAATTGAGATAGATTTGAGAGATTCTAAGTTTGAGCTTGAAAAAAACGTCCAATAGAAGAATTTTTACTTAAAAAATATATCATTTTCTACAGGTTTTGTTATTGTTTAATGCTTATGGCTAATTGAACACCTTATTTGAACTTGACATATGAATGATTGATTGAGCAGTTAATTGCTTATAGTTTACAGAAACAATTCCGTGATTATATTAAATTTGTAGATTATATTTTATTTTAAATAATTAATGTGCAGCATTTCATTTATTATTAATAATAAAAGATAATATTAATAAAGATTAAGTCATGGCATTAGCTCCGTTGCTACATAGTTCCCGGACCCTTTCCTAGAACCAGCATCCCGGGCAGTGACCTCACCACCCTCCCTTCCTCTCATTCCATACTGGTCAGGCTAAAATAGCTGTGTAAAATAGTATTCCCATTTGTAACAGGTTATTTCGTTTGCACTAAATAAGAATACATCACAATATCATCTGGTGAACTGATATGGAGCAAGATAGATTTAATTTATTAACTTTTATGAAAACACACTAGAGAGCGCGAGGTTCGCATATGCGCGCTAGAAGAACCTGTTTGAAAAGATAGGTATGAAAACAGCGATGTGCTGAGTCTAGCAACAACGCTGAGGGAGAGACTGTTGATCGATTGAAACGGCCGGCCGCGTGTTTCAACTCGTCGGGTCACTCCGGACGAACGTCCCCGCTTACAAAATGAAAACAAAATATAAAATACTGGCAAGCTCAAAATATTGATAATAATAATAACATATTTTTAGAACGAAGGTACGCGACTGGAACACATTCTCTTCCAACAATAACTTTATTAAGACAGTTTTAATTAAAAAAGTTCTGTTTGTTCAAATTGCAGATGCGTTCGAGTAATGCTGATGTGCTTATAATTGCTGTGCAGTGTTATTAATATTATGTGTTATCTCCAACTATACTGAGGTAATTCCAATTTTGCATTGCATCAAAGTGTATAACGCAATTTTATACATTGCCAGTCAAAATAAGATAATTTCTTTTCAGATTATCAGATTACTGCTTTAGTATTTGTCTATACTTATATGTCCTGTATTACCAAACTTAAAGATTTAAAAATTAATATAAATAATTGTAATATTAAAATATTGGCGTTTTCCAAGAGATGTACTGATATAAGCATAAATGTATTTATACATTCAAACACATTATATGCAGCTTTGTACATAGGTAGGGCCATTGCCATCAAACACTTCCTTTCTAATGATTATGCATAATGTAAACGTAAGTCACCAACGCATAAAACATTTCCTGTACCTGTGTGCATACGAAGAGGGAGGAATATACTTGCAATAAAACGCAATATCCAACGAACCCCCTTTAGACACTGCATGCGTAATATACAATTCTGTATGTAAAATTCAGCAATAGTCGATGATTTTTTTTTCTGTTTAGTTTATAATTTACACCCAATAACTAATTATATACAATTTTAAATTTTTTATCAACATCACAAAATATTTTTAATAACAAAACAATTTTATTATGAATAATCAATTATTGTAGTTAAATATATTATATAGAACAGATGGATTAAAATAATTTGATCTCTTATTAAGTATTTGCTTACAATAATTCTTATTTAGGAAAAAAATCAAAATGTGAATAACTAAAAATTCTTTTACATAAGTCGTGAATTAATTAATTAATTAATTTTCTATTGTATATATATATATATTTTGATATTTTTATATATCATATATATGTTTTTTGTATGAACGTATACGACTCAAAAATGAATTAAACATGAATTTTTTAAGTAAACTTTAAAACTAAACAGAGAGAAAACAAAAACAATTATTTGATAAAAATAGTATTGAAAAAATAAACGGCTCTATAAATATTGTTCTGATTTATATTTTTAAAACAACTTAAACACTAAACATCAACCTTGTGCAGATCTATAATATATCAAAAGAACTATAAATGCAAGGCATTTATTTAAAAGATCGCTACATATAAACAGAAATTATATAAAAAAATAAATAATATACCTAAAGTCAATATTAAAAAAGGAAAATATCATATACCATAAGTAAAATTTATACATCTGTAAAATAATTATTGTAAATGATAATTTAGCAAAAAATAAAAACCAACCCAATATAAAATAGATGATCGATAATGATAACGGTAGGCACCAACATTAAACAATGTATTTTAAAAATTATTTTACTAATACAATTGCTAGAAGGATAAATACAAAATTGTAAATAAACACCTAAAGATTATGCTTGTCATAATCTTCCTATTCTATTCTAATATTCATTCTTATCAAATTCGATCATTATAGATAGAATTTATAAGCCAAAATCTTGACTCATTAGCATAGTGGATGTAGGACCACTGATGCAAAATAAAATAAAAAATGTATATGATGATGAAACCAACTGCTATGATTTGTAATGAAATACAATTACACTTATTGTATTTCATTTCAAATACTCTACCCACATAACACTTTAACGTTTTATTTACGTTTTGTAAAAACTTAAACTATGAAATATTAAATACATCGTAAAACGTTTTATTTGCGTAAAGTGTCTGCCAATGAAACATTAAATATTTGTACATAAATACATTACATTACATTTACGATTTTAAATTTCCGTAATAAAGAACGTGAATTTTGAAGAAAAAAATGTTAATTTTGTGCAAAATTTCGGTAAAAACGTATATTTTACTCATAATTTGCATTTAAAAAACATGCAAATTATACATTCATATTTACGTGTTATTTACGCAAATATTTACGTGTTTTAAAATTTATTATAATATAATAAATTTAAGGCGCAAGTTGAGATAATTGATATCTGTTAAATGCTTACTTACCTTACTTTAACATTGACATGAACTAACAAAGCAGACACTACGTGTACTCATTGCATATATTTAGTAAGATGCAAATAATATGGTTAATAATTTTCGTAAAATTTACGTAAATTATAATACTAAGGAATTTAGATATTACTACTTAAATATAATATTCAAATTATCGTTTTTATATTGAATCGTCAATTTTATGTAACTAGGTATACGGTTAACATTTTCTTAATTCAAATTTAAATAATATTTTTCACGGTAATAAATCATTTTTTTGAGTAAATTAACGGTACTCTAGTTATTGGCAGCAACATTTTAATAACAACCTTCACTTACTTACATTTGGCTGAATGACATTGTTAAACACTTTTGACCAATTAAAACAATTTTTGTGCTCGTTTTCCCAGTGAATGCGGTTTTCGGTTGTCAGTTCAAAACGTATATTTTGCTTTTATATAAATTAATACTGTTCACCAATATTTATTAACATAATATATAAACAGTTACTGATAAAATTATTTTCTACAAAGTATAGTTGATTCGGTATAACCTTTTCTATATAATAAGGTTGGTAAATGATATTTTACATTGAAATGAGAAATTTCCTATGAAAAAAAAACGAAAGTTCATAATAATAATTTAGACCTTGAGAATGACTGCTACCTACCTACAATATCGAGATGCAGTTCAGATGTTTTCTTGTTTCGTTTATTTTTTGTTTCTTCAGCGGTCTAACCGGACATTCTTCTCAGATTCTTGTTGCATGCACGAATGCACCTGCCTTTGTTAATACTATGCGGGGTGTAATCTTATTTTTGAATGCTCGAGCAATATTGATATAATTTTTACATCTTGAAAATAATTAAATAAGTAAATACTGTTTGGATTTTTTTGTAGTACACATGTATTATTAAAAATATTTGTTTATAGTATAAGCGTGCTATAATGCTATAAAATATATATTGGTATCTGATACTTCGTATATACATAGTATACTGATATAAAAATTACTTAACAATAACAATGTTTAAAATGTTTAAGAATGGAAATAAAAGATAAATATTGGATGGATTGGGACAGTTGATAAACATAACTGTAGATTTATCGATTATGTGTATGCAGGCTCTTCCTTTTCTTGCTCTCCTTGAAACTTACATTTTTACCACTTACCAACGCATTCCACTACATAGAAGCATTTAACTATTTTAATATAAAATTTTAATTTGAAACAGAATGTGCATATAATATTTTAACTTATTTGCCAGATTTTCATATGTTATATAAGTTAAAAATCCGGTGTGGAATGTAACTTATATAAAGCGATTGGAATGACAAAAGAGTGATTGATCTTTTAATTTAATTTATAGTCACATGGCTTCATATAGTTGTGCATCGCAATATTAGCAATGGGAATTTAAAATGTAAAAACAACACTTTTATAACATTATAAATTAAAAATTTAAGTTTTATTTTAACTTTATGTGACAGACTTGCTATTGACCCTTCGGTCAGCATTTGTCAGTTAAGGATCTAAAAGTCTAAAATTTTAATAATTGCAAAAAAAAATCTCTTGAAATTATGAATAAAAATTATGTACACTATAATTTACCTTGCGACTTAACGGTTGTAAAAATGTTATATAGAAATATAGATATAATAGTATAAAATAATTTAACTGAATCGTTATTTTTGTCGGAATAAAAACCGAAACCGTACCAAAATAAATATTGGTTTATTTCTCGTTTCTATATATGTGTTCATACAGGCTACAGTGTAAAAAATAATTACTCGGAGCTGAACCGAAAACCGATAAAAACCGTTATTTTGTTCGGAACAAAAAGCGGAATAAAAAAAATATTATGCCAAAAACCAAAACGAATATTACGGTTCGCTGCTGACTTAAGTCACAATACCCACAGTGTACACTCCAGTGCACACTTCTAAAATGAATGGCAATTATTTATAACTTAAATAATCGTAGAAAACACTATATCACGCACTAAAACAATACTTTAGAGAAACTATGAAAATATTAAAAAAATACTCTTAGTAATAGACTAGACACACATACTATTTTAATACTATAGACAGCGATTGAAGCAAAATGAAAAATTTTAGTACACAAAAATAACGCCAATAGAGCCACGATAAAAATTTAGAGGAATATTAAAAAGATGTCACCTTATAATATTGTTTAATGGTAGCCAATTTAATGTAATAATTAATTACATCTGAAATTATCAGCACATAAAATATATTGAAAATTACAGTATAGGTATCAATAATATTATATGATAATATAAAAAAATAAAATATTATATATTAGAGTATTATACAGAACCAAGAGAATAAATGAGCTAAACTTCAACTGTGCGTTACCACTGCTGATTTTTGAAATTTTGTAAAACAATAAAATATGCAGTGCAAACCAAAACCTGACTAAATGTTAATTAAAGTCCAGCTTTAATCTTTAAGCTATTAATCCTTGCTTTAATAAATTGGTGCAAAGGGGCATTGATGTTTCCCAGTACACAGTAGTTACAAATTTAATACCAGAGATCAATCAGCCTTGCTAATAAAAAAATTTAATGAAACTTTTCTCATACATTTCTCAGAAATTTATATTCTTTTCTAAAAACTATGCATGTTCAAATATCCATTTAGTCTTTTTCAAATTTACTAAGTGATTTAAGAAAATAGCGTTTTTAAAAAATTGTCAAAATCTGAAATGTGTGATGTTTCTAATTATAGATTGAAAAATCTTTTTGTCAACTTTTTGCATACGAGGGTTTAATTTAAAATAAATAAGAAATTTTAAATTAAATGTTAAATTTTATGTGTGAAATCTTAAATTACTTGTAATTAAAAAAAGAAACAGTGAAATATACTCTGTTATTGTATGTAATTCTCAAGTATGTCTTTAACTGAACCCGGAAATGGCAATAACTTTTAACAAAATGAACACAAATAATGTTCAAATTGTTAAAGAATGATTTCAAAATATAAATAAATTCTGAAAACGCACTAATATATTTTAGTAAATTTGTCGAGAAGTCTAATGTTTTTTCCATCGAGATCGGAAACATTAATCAATTTAAAAAAAATCGTCGTTGAATATATTGCACAAAACAGTATAAACAAATTATATACAGTCAAATTGATTATTCAGAGGATATTTTTTCAAATGGTCACTTTGGGATAGACTATAGGTCTTTATATTATAGTTCTGATTAAATGGACGTTGTTCATAACAACGGTCTCAAATTATTAATTAATTAATATCGAATTATATTGCTTTAAAATAATAATTGTGTTTTATTATTCAACATTGGTTTTACTATCAAGGAATACTTTGTATTCTCAGTGCCTTGTTAAATTTAAAGAAATTTATTTAAACGTACAAAAGGTAGATTAATTTTTTAGCTAGATTTATGTTAATATTATTACATTTTCTAACATTTGAATTTTACAGGCTATAAGGCAGCGAATAATGTAATATCATTAAGCATCTTTATATTTTTATCCTGTTAATGTCAATGTATGTATGTGTTGCATTATATATTTATAAATAAAAAGATTTAATGCTACGTAAATGTGCATTGCATTATACAAAATTCGGATAAAAAAAAACATTTTTAATTTTTATATTCTTGGGCAGAAGAATATTGTATATATACAATTTATTATATATTATTGTCAAATACAGAAATCATACATACAAATGTATTGTATGTTTAAAAAATTTATTTTTATAATGGGTCATCGACCGTAGTCATTCAGCCTGTGATTTAAACAATACGGTAGAAAATTTAAAAAAAGTATAATATGTGTTCATATATTGAGAGGTTAGTTTTTTTTTAAATTTGGCAACAATCGAAGGGGTTCTTGGTATAATTAGTTTCTCAAGGGATTTTTTTGTTACTTGCAACTTTTTTATGATGTTTCTGAAATCGTTCATTTAAGGGAGTAAGAGTATTTATTTTGTTTTTCTATATATAAAGTTAAATAAGTAAGAAAGACCTTAGTTGATAGCATAATTATCTTATCATATAATTATAAATATTTATTTAATTAAAATAATTATTATGAATAAATATTATATATATATATACTACTACTAATATATATATATATATATATATATATATATATATAAACTATATTTTATTTTATATATAAGAATTATTTTTCATAACATTTATTCAAAATTATTTATATTAACGATATTTACATATTTCTAAATCCATTTATAGTTAAAAAAAAATAAATTTGCATATTTACAGCTAAATATATAACTTAGTATTGCTAGTATTTACCTTTTAATGATTACATAAAGATACATTTAGCAGTCTGTTAACTTGAAAGCAAGTACCAGTTTGCTGTAAATTTTTTAAAAATTTCATTTCAACTGCATCCAGATTGCAACGTTGAAAGCTGATTGAAGAAGGCATATTTGAACAGTGTGTATTTTACATAAATAAAAATTTCAATACTTTCAATGTTGTGAGAAATTTTATAAATGTAATTTTATTGTTCAACAAAGCTATTAACTGTTATTTATGTTTTTGCTGTATAATATAAATTAGATCATTTATAATTAATTTATTTGAATTAACAGCGGAAATTAATTAGTGTTAATAATAGGTATGTTATTGTCGGTTTCATGCAATTAGTTATTAGTGGATGCAATTAGCATAATGAATTCATCTACACATCCATTACGTTTATTGCTCAGATTGAATAGGTATTTTTGCCTTTTACAAATTAGTAGAACGCCATATGCAAAATGCAATTATTAATAAGTTATTGGCAATTATCGCACATATTGTGGCTAGTTGCTTATACCATGATGCAGAATTTTTTTCAGAGCGTACAAAAGGCAAATCATTTTATAGTAAAGCTTAATTGCAGATTTGCCGTTAATAATACAGCCATTGTTATGTGCCTACCCACATTGGCCAAGATCTTGGTGAAGAATATCGATTTATGGCCAAGACAGCCAAGTTGACCGTCCAGACATTGGAAGCACATGCTCCGTGTCGAATTAAATAAACAAGTCTGCTGTAGAAATGATCGTAAATGCGTCCCCTGTTGTCGCAAACTAAATCTTTGTGAAAAAAAAAAGATGTTGGTTTGATCATTGCATTTTAAAATATATTTTTAATATTTAGACACCACTCGACTAACTTTTTGAACACTGCCTCATATTTTGGCCGACATCTTTTAGTAGTAATGCCTGACCTAGCTTTGGTAATTAATCTTTCTTTTGGATTATATTAAATGATTTTATTTCAACATTAATTCATGTTGTGTTAAACGGACTTAAACGTTTTAAATAATCTTGTACAATTATTCTATATTTAAATAACTTTAGATTATTTTAACAGGTGTTGCAGAGTTAGAATTAGAACGTTTGTCTATGATTAGAACTAACTTTATTTTTGATTAAATTATGCTATTAAAATATATTTATAATTAATTAAAAATGATTTTTAGTTTTGTTTCATAATAACAGTTAATTGAAAATGCGTTAATTGGTTATTACTAATATTTAAAAAATAAAAATCATGTTTATTTAAGTATTTAAATAAATATTGTGATTTGTATTTTTTGTTGGTAACTGATTTTATATCCATATCCATTGAGTTAGGTTATGTTCTATCTATTCAGTTAGGTATGAATAAAAATATAAAAATAACCATAAATATAAAGAAATAGACAAATATATCTTTATAATTATTGCAGTTATTACCATTATTGCTAAAGTTATATAAACAGAATAATTGCCATTTGTTTTCTCTAAATGATCTAGGACTGTAAAACATTAATGTTTAATTAAAATTTGATTTGATTGTGACAGAGCTAAATTGTATATTATCTACCACTAAGTGGATTGATTTATAACATAATCACAAAATTATGATATACATAATTTCATCCATTTATTGTACTTTATACCATTTAACAGTTATTCATTCAAATGTATTTTGCATTCTACATGCTTTTCATTGTTCTCGTTACATGCGTTTGTTTAACACCCGGATACATAATTCCGAATGTATCTAGTTTATTAAAGAGATGAATATACAATAATTTACATTAGTAATATATTGATAGGTGAATATTACGAATTTATAAATATTTTTTTGAGATTTCAGAATTTTAGAGGTAATCTAGTTGCACATATGTGTGGTAGTAGAATGGTACACAAAGGTGGTCTGGTCAGGCCTGACTGACCAATGCAACTAGCGACCGTGAACTCGCCAAGACCTGCTTGCTACCCATTCCTATTCCTATAGGTATTCATTATTTCTTCGAAATGATACTTTATAATATGTAATTGTATTACTTGTATTATCAATTATATTCACCGTGTTCTTATAAAATTAATAGAAAATAAATGAAATTCTAATTTTAAGATAATTAATTAAATGTTGATAAAGTGATTTCATTTAAATTACGCAACAAATAATATAACCTTACTCAACTTGCAAATTCTTGCGAACCAATGTCTATAATAAGGATATATCTTCAAATTAATAAACATGCAGGAAACGTGTATAAGCTATTATTTTTAACTAGTATTTATGATTGCAAACATGTAAAAAATAAAAACACAGCCGATTTTGCGAGAACTTTTGGCAGCTGAAGAACCTTGAAATTTTAGGACTATTTTTTGTTTTTGTCTCTTAACTCTTAAACCGTACATTCTAACGAAAAAAATACAATATAATAAATTATAGAGTAATAAATTCTGTAAATTACTTAATAATTTCGTCAAGTGGTAAGGTAAAAAAATCACAATAAAAAAAAAACGAGTACATTTTTTAACTTCAACAAAAACCAAGATTTTTGTTTGCTTATAACTCCTAAACATCCTATTGATTAGTTACGATATAATTAATTAAAGAGCATTAAAATACTGCGACGAATGACTATAACTAACTATTTATTTGTCAAGTAAAAATGTAGTAAATTTGAATAAAAAACTATCTTCTAACGTTATTAAAATACCGAATTTTTTTTAATTTGTCTATAACCCCTAAACAGTATATGCTACCAAACAATTACAATATAACAAATTAAAGACTATTAAATTCTGCGCCAAATGAGTGTAATTACTTAATAATTAGGTAAATTGGTAAGATAATAAGATAACCCATTAAAAAAATTATGGTTTTACAAATGTGGCCGATATATTTGACTATCCAGCTCAGAAGATTCACCAATCTCTCGAAATGATCTTTACGGTAAATACCGTTAACCAAGTAGCTATGGAAATGTTTTTGGCTAATGAAAAAAGTAAAAATCATCTCACTCTGAAAAATCACTTTAAAAATTGTGGCACTGAGTCAATCAAGCCCAAGAAGATGTTAACTTGCTTATTGTAAACAGTACCATCAAGAATTTAGAAATTTAGAAATTAACTTATATAAAAAATAAATTCGTCCCTGTTAAACATATTTTAAATACTTGATTTTAATGTAAACTCATTGTGGAATTTGTTGCCCTTATTGATTTTATTGTGTTATTTTCTTTTTACAAAAAGTAGTTAATCAATTTTACATTTTTAACGAAATTTCCAAGAAAAAAGTTGAGGTTCTAAATAGTCGAAGATTTGAAAGTATAATTTTATTTAATTCTCTCCGCATGTTCAATTGATTATCGAAAAATAATTAGTAGTTTTGCTTGGTAGTCGATGAAATCAGACCTACATAAATGAATAATGATTTGAAATAAATTTAAACGATATTTAAAATTGCTCCCTATTATCGAGATCTTTGTACACTAATCTGTTACGCGTATAATATAATTATTGTTAGCAAGAAAATGACTTTGTTTTAATAATTGAACATGGCATCAAAGACCTCCGTAAAGTTGGCACCCCCACTTTGTCCAATTTAAAAATTTAAAAAGACTAATTTGTACAAAATAAAATTAGAATTTGTACCCACACCGTTTAGCCGGTATACTGCTATTTGGGGGTGCTAACTTTAGTAAAGACAGCACCTCCTCTGTCACTAATCAAGTTGAAATATGGTTGATTCGATTGAACGAATTTAAGACTAATTTGTACCAATGGTCATTTATTTATAAACAATTTTATTTATTACAAAATTATTATTGTTCTTTTTCGAAACTGCGTCGCGTGTATAATATCAATTTGTCGCATGGAAAGACATACGGCACCCATAAACAAACTTCTGAATTTTTATATCTGAATTTTAGACTAAATTGTATCCAACTTAGTTTTGCAAAATAATCAATTTGTTAATAACACATTTTATATTACCGGCGGATGTTGAGATATTTTAAAAATCAATTGGATTGCCAAATTTTTATAAAAAATATTCTATAATTTAGGACTAAATCGGGACTAATTTATACCAACAATATTTGAATTTTTACCCACACCGTTTAGCCGCTTTTTTAATTGGGGCGCCAACTATAGTAGGGACGGTGCCTCCACTGTCACTAATCAAGTTGAATTATGGTCGGGTCGACTGGATAGAACGAATTTAAGACTAATTTGTACCAATCGTAATTTTTTTATAAATAATTTTGTTAATTGCAAAATTTCAATTGCTACTTTTTGAAACTGCGCCGCGTGCATAAATAACGGTTTCGCATGGAAATCACTTAAGATATTCGGCACCAATGAACAAATTTCAGAATTTTCATATCTAAATTTGCATCCAACTTAGTTTTGCAAAATAATTAATTTTTTAATAACAAATTTTATATTAGCGGCGAATGTTGAGATATTTTTAAAAAAATTTAAAAACCAATCGGATTGCTAAATTTTCAGAAAAAATATTCTATAATTTAGGATTAATTTGGGACCAATTTGTACGAAAAAAAATTGAATTTGTACTTATACCGTTAGTCGGTAACCGCTATTTTAATTGGTGCGCTATAACTATAGAATGGAAGGTGCCTCCACTGTCACTAATCAAGTTGAATTATGGTCGACTGGATAAAACAAATTTAAGACTAATTTGTACCAATCGTAATTTTTTTATAAATAATTTTTTTTATTGCAAAATTTCAATTGCTACTTTTTGAAACTGCGTCGAGTGTATAAATTCACGGTTTCGCATGGAAATCACTTAAATGTATGGAATTTCTTTGTTAAATCAAAAATAAAAAGTCTTTCCTCTTATTACACCTAACCGGCAAATCGCTTTATATAGATTTATATTACTTATAATTGGAGCTAGGATTTATATGCGTTATAATTTTTACCAATATTATATGCATATCAATTTTGAATGTACATCTCCGCGAATTATAAAAAAGTAAATCAAATGGCACTTTCTTATTTTGGCATATTATGCAGATTTTAATTTTTATGCATATTTAGTGCATATTTTACAACATTTTATCTGTTTTTTCTTAATTTTGATGCATATTTGATGCTTATTTTAAGTATTTTTGCTTATTTGGTCATTTTAGTGCATATTTCATGCTTATTTAAGCAATTTCCTATTTCATAAATGCTCTACTGGTAGATTTGTTGTAGATTATCCACAACTTTAAATCTAGCGCGTTTCACGTAGGTATTGCAAATAAAAAAAATAAGTAAAGTTATATTGATTATGAAAATGATTTTTGATATTGGAAAAAAATGCTAATGTTATAAAAGGAAAGACATCAGATGAAATCATTAACATTGCTGAATCATTAATACCAAAGTTTAAATACGCACCAATAATATCTATAGATGCTGAAAGAAGCTTTTCGGCATATAAGAAAGGACTTATTAAGTGACTGAAGATGATACATTTTTGTTGAAAATTTGTAAAATCATCTTTTGTTGTGTTTACTATTATCTTAATAGTTATTATTTTTTATTTATGGAAAATAAAAATGTTTATGCTTATTTAAATGCTTATTTTGCTGTTTATTAATACTTATTTATTTATGCGCTTATTTTGCAATTTTTACGCATATAAGTCCTAGCTCTACTTATAATATTTAAAAATTTTTTTTCTTGATTATGCAAGCTTTTGTTAAGAATATGAAACTCTTTTACTATTTGATAGTCGATAATTAATATACAAAGTTTGATTTAACTTAATCAGTCTAATAATCGCTAATTTGTTATACAGTTATCTGTATAAATCGTAGTAGTGTACACAAAGTACATTTCTTTAATTACATTGACAAAAAATAAATAGAATTGACCATATAAGCAAACAGAACAATAATCAATACCATTGCAACAATTTCTTTGTACTATTGGTGCATGACTAATGGTGACAAATATTGTTTCTCAAATAAATATTCTTACTGGGAAATTGATAACGTCTCACTAATTGCGATGTAAAAGGCCTGAATACTTACTCACAGTAATTTATAACGAAAGAGGTTTACATAAAATTGTTCTAAAAACTAATTTCTTATTTTATTATGCCCAGCTGTTCATATTATCCAGCTGAGTATTTGCTTTGTTTATTTGCGATATGTTATGACTCACTCGTAAATTTATTTGCATTTTATATTATCTATTTCGATAAATTTCCGCATTCAAATTTTAATACAAGTAATGTTTAATTAGTAGTATTCATAACTATATAATATTTATTATTAGTATTTTAATAAAATGTATTTCTTTATAAACAATAAAAAATTTAAAAAATTAATATTATTATTATTTATCTTTTACATCTCTTTTATACCCTTTCGAGTGTAGAGATGGTCGGACACACCAAGCCGCAGAAATGGATATTATTATGTATGCTATTTTTGCGGACACCCATCCAAGCACGGACCACGGCCTAAGCTGCTTACCGTATCGATGTTAATCGTATATATCCATTCTGCCGTACTGCCGACATATATAAATAAACAACTAAATCCGATGTCATCACCATTACTAGATTGTCTCATGTAATATAATTTATAAAGAACATAAAAATATTTTTTTAAACTAAAATATTTTTATAATTTAATTGTCTCCTAACTAGTTTTAGAACCGAAATATTATTTATTTTCAAGCAGCAACCACAAAACAGTATTTGTACATATATAAGAAATTTTT
>JARJEC010138843.1:0-11820 GCA_030264575.1 Tachinus sp. AB-2021 | reverse complement strand
TCACTTCCCGGCCAAAACGTCAGTTAATCTAAGATATTGCGGCTACTCAATGCCCCTTTGGGGCATTGAGTTAATCATTGCCTTAACTCAATTATTTACTAGCGAACTTAGGTAACTTTAGGTAATTTTATTAACTGTCAAAAGTTCCTGCTAAGGGCTCTTGTAAGACTCATAAATTAAGAGTCCCCTTTGAGCAAATAACGCTTAACACCATGTATCGTAGCGCATTGCCCAGCAACACCCTGCATTTTGTACTTGATCGGCATATTTATTGCTATATAATTAAATTAGGTAAATTGCAGCTAATTTCACATCTTTTAGGTGTAGAAAAAATACTTAAACAATCAATACACTTCCTAAGTGGGCAATTCCTAATAGCTTAATTCACTGGCTGCTTTGCCACTAGCCCCAAGGGCTTTGCTCCGCCACAATGTCGACGATTAACCGACAGTCAGCTGGGAAGTAAATAAATCATCTTTTCACCGAGATTGATTATCAATAGGCGAATATTAATGCAAAAGCCAATTTATTTTTTAATTATACCCTTCCTTGTACTACTGTTTTCCGTCGGCTGTCAAAGCCTAGGCGGTGGGCATTATGTCGGGCGTGGAGAGTTTGACCATCTAAACCGCCGGGTTGATAGAATTGAAGAAAAAATGGGGCTTGACAGTGTTAAAAAAACGACTGCTTTAAGCGCCCCACCAATGCCTCAAGAGGCTGTCCCTGCGACTACAGTGGTTAAGAGCACTAAAGAAACAACGATTACACCCCCAAAAGCAGCCACTTGCACTGCTAGTTCACCATGTGATCCGCCCAAAGCTGCTTCTGTTTCAAACGAAAGCCTTAGTGAAAAAGCTAGCTATGAACGTGGACAAAGCCTATTAAAGCAAAAAAATTATAAGCAAGCAGCCGATACTTTTCGCACTATGCTTAAGCAATATCCAAATGGATCTTTGGCCCCTAACGCCCGCTATTGGCTTGGGGAGTGTCATTACGTTTCAAGGGAATATGTTGAAGCAGCGCGAGAGTTTCAACGCTGTGCCAGCGACTTCCCCTCTTCTGATAAAGCGCCTGATGCCTTGCTTAAACTTTCTTATTCTTACGACCGTTTAGGCAATGGCCCGCAAGCTATGGGAGCGCTTGATACCTTACTGAAGCGCTACCCTAACAGTAGTGCTGCAAAAATGATTATAAGCGGTAAAGCCTCATTTAACGAATGAGTAAATTTATAAATCATAAATTCAGGTATTTTCTTAGAAGACTTTCTTAAATATTGAAAAATGAGTCAGGCATTAACTCGCTGCCCGACGGAGCCTTGCGTAGCCGCAATGTCTTAGATTTGCTGATGTCTCGACCGGGAAGTTAATTTATTGCCTTCTCACCGCTCCTAAGTGATTAGGCATTTAATCACCATCATCTCGGAGATCTAAATGCCCCTTTGAGGGGCAGTAAAATGATCATTTTGCTTTTTGTTTGAGCCATTAATTAAAGCCTGCGTTTCAGCAACGCATTATCAATGTTCCAAATATTTAATGTTTTGGAGATTTATATTGTGGATGATAAAACTATAGATAAGAGCACGGAAACTTCCATATCAAATGAAGATAAAACTTCTCTTGAAGAGGTTTCCGCAGATACTGAGGATCTTGCATTTTGCCGCGATGAAAGCGAAGCCTGCCAAGCTAAGCAAGAATGGGTATCCGAAGATAGAAAAGAAGAAGAAAGCTCCCTGGTTAAAGTTATTATGCCCAGGCGGCAACGCTTTAGAAAAAAAACAAAAAAAGGCAAAGAATGGCAGCACCCACAAGCCTGGGTTCCAAAAGAAATCAGCTTTCTTTTTTTCATCGCACCTTTTTTCTTCTGGCCTTTAGTACTTGTTTTAAGCATTTTTTATATTTACAGCCGAGACATGGCCGATGTGCCTTTTGACTCTTTAAGAGACTTTAGCCCTCCCACCCTTTCCTATATTTACGACGACAAAGGCAACACCATAGCTGAACTTTACCGAGAACACCGCTTAGTTGTTCCTTTGGAAAAAATACCTCCTGTGGTTATTGAGGCTTTTATTGCCGCTGAAGATTCTAACTTCTTCAACCACCAAGGCGTGGACATGCTGGGCCTTATCCGGGCTTTTATGGCAAACCTTGAGGCTGGGCATACCGTTCAGGGGGCTTCAACTATAACTCAGCAGATGATTAGAACTTTTCTTTTAAGTAGCGAGAAGACTTACGACCGTAAAATTAGAGAAATTGTTCTTTCCTGGCGGGCAGAAAGAACTTTTAGCAAAGATGAGATTCTCTATCTTTATCTTAACCGTATCTATCTAGGCCGAGGCGCTTATGGCGTAGAATCAGCCGCCCGTCTTTATTTTGACAAAGGTATAGATGAGGTAAATTTAGCTGAAGCTTCCATGCTAGCCGGCTTGGTAAAGGCTCCAGGGCGTTTAACCCCTCATTTAAAAACCAAAGAAAGCAAAATCAGGCAAGCTTATGTGCTTGAGCGTATGGAAGTTGTGGGTTTTATCAGCCCTGAACAGCGTAAAAGTGCTCAAGAAACAGAGCTCGTTTTTTTAGAAGCTCTCCCAAATCTTTACCGAGAACGCTCTCCGCAATTTACCGAGGTTGTAAGACGGCAAGCTCTGGAGCTACTTGGGGAAGAAAATCTTTTAAACGACGGATATCATATTTACAGCACATTAGATATGAAAGCCCAAGAAATGGCTCAAAATGCCGTCCGTAACGGTCTTGATGCTCTGGCCAGACGTCAACGCATGTCGCCTAGAGTAGCCAAACTTAACCAAGTTCAGGCCATGGAATATAATCGGGAGCAGCGTGAAGCTCTTAAATTTCGCCCTCTCTTGCCCGGGCAAGAAATAGCCGGTTTGGTTGTCCGCATTGAAAATCAAGGTTTTGGCAACGGCTTGGTCATTTCTATGGGCAATGAGGAAGGTTTTTTACCACAGCAAGAAGCAAAATGGATTATAGGCGGAAGAACTTTAGGGCAATATTTTGCAGCCGATGACTTAGTCATGGTAAGGTTACTTGATAAAAACCCCACAACAAACCGCTGGAATCTGGTAACTGCCCCTCCGCCTGACCTTCAGGGTGGCCTTGTGCTAATGGAAAATAAAACCGGGCGGGTGCTCGCCATCATCGGTGGCCGTGACTTTGGACAAAGCCAGTTTAACCGTGCCATCCAAGCGCGCCGCCAACCCGGCAGTGCCTTCAAGCCAATTGTGTATACAGCCGCAATTGATAATGGATACACCGAAGCCTCAATTATTTATGATACACCAGTTAGTTACCCTCAAGGGGCTGGTTTACCTCACTGGCGGCCTAAAAATTATAGCGGCAGGCATTCCGGGGCAGTGACTCTCTATGATGCTTTGCGCTCATCAATCAACATCCCGGCTATTAAGGTTTGTGAGGTGGTGACACCTAAGGTGGTGGCTGAATATGCTCGTAAAATGGGTATAAAATCACCCTTGGTTGAGGTTCTGCCAATGGCTTTAGGTGCGTCAGAAGTCACTCTTTTAGAATTAACTCAAGCTTTTTCAACTTTCCCCAATCAAGGTTCCTGGTGTTGGCCTGTTTTTATAGACAGAGTTGAAGACCGAAATGGCGAAGTAGTGCGCAAATTTGAACCTTATATGACCAGAGCTATATCCCCTCAAACAGCTTATATTATGGTAGATATGCTTGTTGGAGTTACCACCAGAGGCACAGCCGCCAGAGTTGGCGGAGCCTTCAAAGGTGTGCCCTTAGGCGGCAAGACAGGCACAACTAATAGCCAGGCGGATGCTCTATTCGTTGGTTTTACCCCAGAATATACTTGCGGTGTATGGGTTGGCCGTGATTTAAGAATATCTTTAGGCCACGGCGAACAAGGCGGACGCACGGCGGCCCCAATTTTTACTGAGTTTATGAAAAACTTTTTAGTAGGCAAAGATCCCGGCCGTTTTGAAGTGCCAGAAGGAGTCGTTCGCCGCAATATAGCTGAAATGGATGATGATGACATTCTTTCCATGACAGGCAAATCATTTGTTTTTAAAGTCGGAGAAGTCGGCCGAGGCCGTATAGACCGTAATATCGGCGACACTAGCGGCAGCGTCGGCACAGCAAGTGACGGAAGTAAAAAAAGAGGGCCTAATTACTCTACAATGAGCCAACAAGAACTTGACCGGAGACTTTTGGAATATTTAAAAGATTATGAGCGCCGCCGTGAAACCCCTAGATACAGATAAGAAGATGGCTGCTATCAGAATATTAATAGCCACAAAAAATCTTCACAAAGCTAAGGAATTAAAAAATCTTTTAAATTCTTTGGGAGACTTTAATTCAGATAAAAAAGCATGGTCTCTGAAAGGCATTGATTTAAAAGAGTGGGAAAATTCTGAACATGTTTTAGAAGAAGCTGTTGAAGATTCAGATAATTTTAAAGGCAATGCCTTGATAAAGGCTATCTTTTATGCCAAAGCCTCAGGTCTTCCGGCTTTGGCCGATGATTCCGGTTTATCAATTATTGCTCTTGGGGGAGCACCGGGGGTAAAATCAGCCCGCTTTGGGGGCCCAGGCTTAAATGATAATCAGCGCTGCGATCTTTTATTGGAGCAGCTAGCTGGGGAAAAAGACAGGCGAGCTTTTTTCACAACAGCTTTAGCTCTCGCTAAAGCAAACGGGGAAGCCCTCGTCTGGGAAGGCCATGTGCATGGTTCTATCAGCGAACGCAAGGCCGGGGAGGGGGGTTTTGGTTATGACCCTATTTTTTATTATCCTCCAGCCCAAAAAACTTTTGCTGAATTAAGGGCTGAAGAAAAAAATAAATTTTCTCATAGGGCTGCCGCCACCAAGAATTTTTTTGACGATGGCGAGATCATTTTAAACTTCCTAAGGAGCCAGAGCTAAGATAGCGTCCGCAAACGCTTCAGAATCAAAGACTTGAAGATCTTCAAAAGACTCCCCAAGCCCTACAAAAGAGATCGGTATTTTCATTTCATGGCATATTGAGACAATAACCCCACCTTTTGCTGTTCCATCCAACTTAGTGACGATTATAGAATCAACCCCCACCGCTTCGTGAAATGTCTGGGCTTGGCGCTGAGCATTTTGCCCGGTGTTGCCGTCAAGCACTAATATGGTGTGGTGCGGTGCTCCTTCTAAGGCTTTATTGGCTACCCGTTTTATTTTTTTAAGTTCATCCATTAAATTTACCTTAGTATGCAGCCGCCCGGCTGTATCAATTATCACGATATCACTTTCTCTGGCTTGGGCAGCATTAAGGGCGTCAAAAACAACTGCTGAAGCGTCAGAACCGGTTGGTTGAGAAACAATGTCCACCCCTAAGCGCTCTGCCCAGATGTGTAATTGATCTACAGCTGCTGAACGAAAAGTATCACCAGCTGCTAAAAGAACTTTTTTTCCTTCAAGTTCTTTATAGCGTCGAGCTAATTTGGCGATAGTGGTGGTTTTACCGACACCATTTATACCCACCACCAGAATAACCAAGGGTTTTTCTTTTACTAAAACAGGAGCCGGAATGCTTAGCATTTCTTTAATTCGCTTCTTCAATGCCTCTTTTAAGGCGCTAACATCATTCAACTCTTTGCTGGCCACTTGCCCCCTAATTTTAAAAAGTAAATCTTCTGTAGTTTTAATTCCCAAATCTGAAGTAATCAAAAGCTCTTCTAATTCATCGAGGAGATCATCATCTATAGATCTCACTTGTGATAAAAGAGTTTCAATACGCCCAGATAGATGATTGCGGGTGGCGCTTAATTTTTCTCTAAACCGACTAAAAATACTTTTAGAGGCGGCCTGGCTTTCTTCGGCGTTAAGATCAGAACTTTGGCTTTCGCTTGGCTTAGGTTCTTCTATAAGGTCGGCCTGTTCTTCCGTTTCAGAAGCGCAGAGCTCTTCTTGTGGGCTGCCGCTTTCAAAAAGAGTTTCTTCCACTGGCTCAGAAGGAAGATTCACATGAGATTCATCTATATGCTCCTCAATGCTTTCAGCGGGATGTGAAACCTCCTCACCGCCTTTAAGCAAATTTTCCTGTTCTAAAACCGTACTTTCAGCATCTGTTTTCTTTTTTTTACGAAACCAGTTAAACATCGTTAGTCAGAGCCTCCGCTTCCGCCAGATTCACGCTCACAAGCCGTGATACTCCTGGGTTTTCCATTGTCACACCGTAAAGGGTATGGCTTATTTGCATACTGCGTTTATTGTGGGTAACCATTATAATTTGAGACGTTTTGCTAAGTTGCCTTAAAAGCCGATTAAACCTATCGATGTTGGCATCATCTAACGGTGCGTCTGTTTCATCAAGAAGGCAAAAAGGGCTGGGCTTAATAAGGTAGAGAGCAAATATCAAGGCCAAGGCGGTTAATGCTTTTTCGCCACCGGAAAGAAGGCTCATAAGCAGCATTTTTTTTCCAGGCGGATGAACGTGAATTTCCACTCCACTCTCTAAAGGGTCGTCTTCATCACTTAAGCTCAGCCAAGCTTCCCCTCCTTCAAAAAGAATGGGGAAAATCTCCTGAAATTTACAATTGACTGCATCAAAAGTTTCAGCGAACCTTATTTTACAGGTATGGTTGATGCGCTGAATACTATCTTTAAGGTCGGCTATCGCCTTTGTTAAATCATCATATTGTTCTTGATAGCGTTTGTATTCAGCTTTCAATTCAGCTTCACGCTCAATGGCCTCTAAAGATACATCACCCAGCGAGCCTATTTTTGTCTTAAGAGTGTTTCTTTTATTTTCAAAATTATGGTCTAAATCATAATTTTGCCAATCCCGCGGATCGTAAACAAATTCTTCAACTATATTTAATTCGCTTAGCTCGCCGTCGTTTAAACTTGCCAGACTTTCACCTTGAGGTGGAGGTGGCATTTCCTTTTCGCTCTCCTGAAAAGACATAGTTTTATCATTACTGATATTTTCATCAGGGTCAATCATAATAACGCGCCAATCGCGCTTTAAATCTTCCGCTATTTTATCTAATGAGAAATTAATTGACAAAAGGTCTGTCTCTTGGCGGTTTAAAATCGAGGTGACATCTTCTCTACGTCGCCTTAAATCCCGCATGGAAATTTCTTTATTATCAATCTGCTTGCGGCTGTTTTCCAACTTGGCTTTAGCTTCAGTCAATTCATTTTCCGCAAATTTAATTTTTTGAGGGATAAGTGCAGATTCTGCTTCCAACGATTCCACATTAAATTTCAACAGCCTTATTTCTTCGTTTAAATTATTATTTTCCAGCTCATAAATAGCCAAACTATCTTCAGCTTCATTGAGCCATTGATCCAAAGTGTCATGTTTATATTGGCAATTTTCAAGTTTATTGGCAAGTTCTAAGGAGGCCCGGGAGCTTTCTTCCATATCAATACGCAAAAATTCCATATTGGCGGCTTGGGCTGAAAGATCTTGCCGCAGCGCTTCTGTTTGCTGCAAAGATTGGCTAGCTTTATCCTCAGCGTCGCTCTTTTCTTGCCGTCCTTGACTTAAAGAAGCAATAAGCCCGGCCTCGTCATTTTTTATTTTTGAAATTTCTTCTAGCAGGTTTTTTTGCTTTTCCAGGGCTTGCATCTCTTCTGAAGCTGCCCAAAGAAATTTTTTTTCAACTTCGTTTAATTCAAAAAGTGATTTATTACGAAAAGATTCTGCCGTCAAAGAGGCTTCCTTGGCTTCTTCTAAAAAATCTAAAGCGTTTTCGGCCGCAAGTCGCAAAGATCTAAGTTCAAAGCTGGCTTTTTCTTCTTCAAGTTTAAGATTTTCTATTTCTTTAAGACGCGCTAAAAGGCTCAAATTTTCATTTTTTTGCTCACTTGCTCTGCCCCCGGCCACAAACCCCTGGCCTGCGTAACAGCCATCTTTAGTTAAAACACCACAAGTTAAATCAGGCTTTATATGTAAATTATCTAAAAATTCACACTTACCTAAAAGGGCTTGATTAAGGCCTCGATTTTCCGGATCAATTTCATCTTTACAAATAAAGCCACAACGCCCTAAATTATGTTTTTTTGCATAATCTAGAGCTTTTATGGCATTGCCCCGATTTTCAACTAAAATCCAGGCCAATCTTTCACCAAAAGCTGCTTCAACAGCTTCTTCATAAGCATCTGGGCTTTCAATAAATTCAGCCAAAGGGCCAATTAAACCACTGCTTTGAAGTTCTTTGGCCTCCATTAAATTTTTTACACCTTCTGGATACCAAGCAAAATTATTTTTGACGGTTTGAAGGGTTTCTATTTTAATAGAGAGAGATTTAAAAGCTGACTCAGCTTCGTTTAATCTACGGGTTGATTCTGCTTGTTTTCTTTCAGCTAGCCTTAAAGATTCAATGGCAAAGTTTGAGCCTTCCACAGTTTCTTCAAAAGTTTTTTTTAAAGAATTTTTCCTGAATCTTAAACCATTTAACTTTTCGGTAGAAAAAGAAGCCGCTTCCCTTGCCTTAAGGGTATCTGCCTCTAAAACAAAAAGCCGAGTTTGTTGGTGATTCAAAAGGCTTTCATCTCCAGCGAGCTGGGCGCGTAAAGCCGAAGCCCGTTGCTCACTTTGATTAAATATCTGTATACTCTCATCATATTCCCGGTTTTTATTATCGTGAGCATTTTTTGCTAATATCCATTTTTCACGGGCTAATGCAGACTTATCCCTAGCTTCCGTATCATTATTTTTTAAAGAGAGGGAGCTCGCCTTTAATGTCTCTTTTTCTTCTAACTTTATTCGGCGCTCTGAAATAATATGGGCCAATTCACCTGAAACTTTAACTCGCCTCTCTTCGCTTTTAGCAAGAGCTGAGCTTGTAAATTCAAGTTCTTTGGCTAAGCTGTCGCGGGCGGCAAGTGCCTGATGCCATTTGGCGGTTTTTTCTTCAAGGAAAATTTCGTGCTGGCCAGCATCAAGTTTTAAATTCTCTGATTCCAAGTCATTTTTAGAGATTGCCGCCAAAATAGAAAGAAGGAGCCGTTTATCTTCTTCACGGCCCTCTTTAATCTCTTTTCTCTTTTTTCTTAATTCACCTAAACTTTGAGCTGACAGGGCAAGATCCAGTTCTCGCAGCTCTTCCCTTAAAAGCTTATATCGAGCAGCTTTAGCGGCTGCTCGGCTTATTTGGTCCAACTGCTTTTTGCTTTCAGCTTTGATTATGGATACATTATCCAAATTGAGTTCAGCCGACTCTATTTTGCGTTCAGCTTCTTTTTTTTGCTGTTTATAACGAGTAATGCCGGCCGCTTCATCAATTAAACTGCGCCGCTCTTCTGGGCGAGCATCAACTAGCCAACCAACCCGGCCTTGTTCAATAATGCCGTAAGCTCTTGTGCCAACACCATGATCAGTAAAAAAGTTGACAATATCTTTAAGGCGGCAGGGGTTACGGTTTATTAAATATTCACTGTCGCCGCTTCTATATAAACGCCGGGTGACCGAAGTTTCAGCGGCTGACATTTGACCGGAATCACCCAAAGCATCAGAAGCCAAAGTTAAGCTAACTTCGGCTAACGCCGAGGCAGGCCGCCCTTGAGAACCATTAAAAAGCACATCATCCATATTGCGGCCACGAAGAAGCCTTGGGCTCTGTTCGCCCATAACCCAACGTATGGCATCAATAATATTGCTTTTTCCGCAACCATTAGGTCCGACAACAGCACTTATTCCGTAATTTAACGGAAGCAGTATTCTCTCGGGAAAAGACTTAAAGCCCACTATTTCTAAACGCTTTATATACATTCTAAGCCCTAGGGGCAGGCTAAAAGGTTCGCTTTTAAAAGGCAGTAACCATTTATCCGCTTGTTTTGTTGTGATGAAGCAATATATTTATTTTCCGGCCTAGCCGATGTTTAGCGCTTAAGATTTCGGCAGTGAATTAGCCTTTTGGCCTTTTAGAGAAAAGCAGGAAAACGGGAAAAGATGCCAATGTCCTTATAAGTAAAAAATTCTAAAGAAGAAATTTTGAATTACTCTAAACATCCTAAATCACAAATAAGGCTGAGTAGCTTATTAATTCCTTTTTCAGGCAAGCCACTCTTAGCCCCGAGCTTGCATTAAAGAATTGCCTCTTTACGACTATATAATAATTATGCCTAAATTCATTTCAAGATTTTTCGTAAATTTCACAGCATTGCAAGCAAAGTTTTTTGGACTATTACTGATCTTAGAGTGTAGGGTAATTATTTATTATGCCAGAGAGCAGCTTGAAAGTCAAAAAACAAGACACATACAACATATTGTGGTATATTTAAACACAATAAGCACATGTTGTATAAAATGTATTGACTTTAACTTTGATTGACCTATAATATAGCAAAAAAAGCAAGTTTTTTATTATATTTTATCATAATAAATACTCTGTTTTCTTGGTATAGCTTCTTGTCTCTAATTTTTCAAAGAGGCAAAGATTATGTCTTTGGGCGCTTTTAGTCTAATAACCGCCTAAAAGCCGCAGCACATCCGGCTTTGGCTTGGAGATTGAGCATGGAAAAAAATCTCTCGTATGAGTCTGTCAATGGCAGTATGGTTACAATTGATGATTTGGAAGAAATGTGTTCAGAAATGGGTTATTTATTGCGTGGCTCCATTGTTAACCTCAAAGATATATCCACCGACATATCAGATGAACAATGTGCCCGCCTCAGGTTAAGCCTCACTGGTTTAAGCCAAGTAGTTAATTATTTAGATAAAATATTCCCTTCATCCTTAGCTTAAGTGATGAAACGACTTACTATACCCGGGAAAAGCCCCGATTAATGCCCATATTTTTGAAGTGCATTACCTGCGGCCCTTTATTTTACCCGCTTTATTTAAATTACTAATTCCTGCAAAAAACCTTAATTCAAAAATTACATAATAATCATTATCGTAAAAAGCAAGTCGGAATGATTATCCGACTTGCTTAAAAAAAGCTTTACTTAGCAGATCGAATTGAGTATAAACTAATCATTCGGGCAGTAACTACTCGTTTTAATTTAATTCGGGTAAAAAATATACGGAGGAACTCGTAGATTAAAATGCTTGAGCAAAAAAAAACTTTTAAAAAAAACCTTACAAGCACTGAACAGAAAATAAAATCAGCAGTAAAAAAAACTAAAACTATTTCAAACAATATAGGAGAACTAGCCAAGGAACATGCCCCAAAAGCTTTTGCCCGCTTACTTGAGTTATTAGAGTCAAAAGATGAAAGATTGGCCCTAGCGGTGGTTCAAGAAATACTAAATCGGGCTTACGGTAAAGCCGAAAGTGCAAGAGATAAACGCGATGAAGAAGGACAAGCAACTGTAGTGGTGATTCGAGATGGCTGTGAAGCTAATTTACCAAAAAGCGAAAATCAAATAGAAAGCATTAAAAAGCAAGAAGTAAAAACAAAAGACACTAAGCCGCGCAAAAGCATCTCAAAGCTTAAATCTGTTAAAAGTTCTTCTGATGCTACACCGCTGCTCCAATAGAAGCGGACTATTTAATCATCATCATGTCGATAGCCCGAGCGGTCTTTTGAGTTTGCGATGAGGAGGCGATAAATTAACTTCCCGGCCGAGACTTTAGTTAATTTAAGACATTACGGTAGAGCAATGCCTTCTGGGTTTAGTAATCAGGCTTTACCGTTGACTTAATTTTTTCAAGTAATTTTTACTAAATTAGGCAAAAGGAACTTTTATGACTTGTGAAAAAACCGCTAAATCTTTAGCCCAAATAAGAGAAAAATTTTGCTCTGAAGGAGGGCGGATAATTTATTTTGATTATCAGATGCGCCCTTGGCAAGCAGAAGCTTTATCTGAGCTGGAAAATAGACGCCAGGAGGATATCGTTGCTCATAGAAGAGCCGGT
>JARJEC010138841.1:0-10333 GCA_030264575.1 Tachinus sp. AB-2021 | reverse complement strand
ATTAACAGTATTAACAAACCTCACCACCATAGTAGATTGTAAATTGATATTCAGATATACCGAGTGTATCAACCCATCCATTCCAGGCCATTTTTGAAGAAACGTAATGTTTTATATATAAAAAAAAAAATTATAAACAAAACTTGAAGAATTTTTAAAAGTATTTACGGTTTTCAAAAATGACTCCCAGGAACGGTATCGTTGATATAATTGAAAAAGAAACAATATTTGTTTGAAATTTTAGTAGTGAAACTTTTCTAGCAAAATGTGTGTGCAAACATTTTTTAATATACTTCAGCCGCACATTGGAAAATCTTCTTGCACTTCGAAGCGTTTTATTTTATAACTTTTATTTCGCTATATCTAAAGCATAAAACATATTTATTTTTTAATATGAATTTACACCATATTGGCATTGTTTACGTCGTATAATTTCATACAAGCATAGCTCTCGTAATACACAAGACAAGTTTAGTTTATTTACTGTCTTGAAAATGCCTAATAAACATGTATAAAACTCATGAATTACTATATCTTCTAACATTTTGGTACATTTACAAGAAAAATAAAATTTTACTCACCCGCTCAGTGACCTTATCAATTTCGTGATAAAGAAAATTATAATTTGTATCAAAATGTTGTTCACGAAAGGCTCCCTTTCTTATAACTTTATTTGGCATTTTTCCTTTAACATCCATAAAAAACTTCAACATTTGATTATTTGATTTACCAGAAAACAATATTCTTCCGGTATATAATTCATAAATTGTACATGCTGCTGACCACATATCGATGCCATAATCATAAGGTATTCCTAATATAATTTCTGGAGAACGATAAAATCTTGATACTAAGTATGGAGTAATTTCATTGTCATTTATTGTTGATGCCGATCCAAAATCACAAAGTTTCAGTACCAGTTTACTTTCATTTACCAATATATTATCGGGTTTTATATCTAAAAATAAAACAAACAAATCTGTATTACACACATCATTATTTGTCACGTTTCAGTTCCATGTAATGTGAGAATATCACCCGATTTATTTACACAAGACTATTTCCCTTAGCCAGCAACAAAGAATCTGATGCACAATGAAAATAATCGGATATTTGTATATGTACATAGAGTGAATATTTTTTTATTTCAAAAATCTGCTCTATTTTTGGTCTATTTTGGTCTATCAAGCTCAAGTCAATTATATGAAGAAATTGGTACATTAGTGCGTCTTTTCATTTTATTATTATATACATTTACGTCATGGTTACGGTACTTTTAGAATTTCAATTTTGTTATCGTAAATCATATACAGTGAATTCTCCGTTAAGCGAACACTGATGGTGCAACTAGTTTTGTCCAGTTATTAGAGGTGTTCGCTTAAAAGAAAGTAAGATACATATATGGATGTATGTTGGAGAATTCTAAACTGTTCGGTTATAGGAGTTGTCCGCTTATTGGAGGTGTCCGCAAATAGAGATTTCACTGTATATTTTTTGTTCTTGAAATTTTCTTAAGAAAAGAGTCTTCAATCTTGCATGCCATCCTGTTTTAGTCATGCACATGTTAAAATATTCCCCAGATTTGGCATGCACTGGAGATATAACTAATATAAATTCTCTTTGATGCACAAGCACTCAAAATATTGATGGTGTGGGGAGAAGTAGCAATATACTCAATTCCCGTCAGACGTGTTAAAAGGTCCGTCGCAATAAGTGAGTAAATGTGAAGTGAGGTGAGAATCTCTCATATTGATGGTAAATGGAATGCAACAATTGTGACGTATTATATTTACAGAGATTATAAATTACCTGCATGAAGAATTCCAGTTTTTTTCAATAGTTTTAATGCTAATAATAATTGCTGTGTGTAACTTCGAACAGCTTTAATATGTAAACCAACATCTTTTCCGTATTTCTTCAGTACTTCTCTTAAATTCATTGACAATGGTTCAAATACCATACATAAATGCTGTTTGTGGAAGAAATGTCTTATCAGTCGCAAGCAATGCATTCTATCTTCTGGATCAGCATCATTAAGTTTCTTCAAAATTTCCAATTCTTTCAAACCTGTTTTATGCCTATAAATAAAATTAACAATATTGAAGAAATATAATGTTTGTATGTGATTGGCATAAGCAATTAACTCTTAAATTATTTGAAAATAATTTTGCTTTTCTTCTATTGTTGGTTCTACAATATCTATCAAAAGATGAAAACTAAAAATTAAATTGAAAGTTTTAAATTGATATTTTTATTTGAGTTTTTTTACCTCCATACATTTAGGCTATGGGTTGTTGTAAATATATACTTTTGTATGCTGTTTTTATATTTTTATTGTTTCTTTTACCAGACCGGTTTCACCATTTCTGGCATTGTCAATGGCCTTTATTCTATGTGAGGTGTTTTAGATAATTGACCACACATAGGTAAAAACACTGCACATGGAATAAAGGCCACTGACAATGCCAGAAACAGCTAAACCGGTCTGGTAAAAGAAACAATAAAAAAATAAAAACAGCATAGAAAAGTATATATTTACAACAACCCATTATATTTTTATAATAAGCAAAAAGTAAATGTTTGGCAATGGTTTTGTTTCAACGACCAGACATAATGTAAAACTGACAATTCATGAGGAACATGAGCATGCCTACGAATTGTTGCCAATGCTAATAATTTCATTATGTGGTTAACTCTTCGAATTCATCAGCAGAATGTCACAGATGGCCGTTGTAACAAAAAGCATCCTTTAGAATTCAAGTAGTAATAAACTTACATTATTTCATTGTTCCTTATAATTTTCACAGCTACATCTTGACTGCCTCTAGCTTGATCTCTTGCACGAACCACATTACTGAATACTCCTTGGCCAGTGTATCCATAAACCATGTAGCGAGTATCCAATATTTCACCAATTCGGACACGATAATACCCTTCTGCATCATCCCAATTATCAGTTAAAGCAGGATTCTCATTACCTGAACCCTTTTGTACAATAGTGCTGGGTGACTGAAATTTAAAAAAAAATAATAAAATAAGTTTTACCCATTTGACATTGACAGTACTAGATATAATATCTCGGAGGTTACATTTTTATATTTTATTAGTTTCTGACGATTTTGTCTATTTTTTATTTTACTTATTTTATTTTTATTTAATCATTATTTACTTATTAGCTTTTTGCTTATTATGCAGATGATTCAAATTTAATTATTTTAAGTTGATCCATTGAAGAATTATTACGAAAAGCCGCATACTAATGACAGCAATTGAAAATTGGTTTACAATATATTAAATAGTTTTCAATACAGCAAAAACTCAACTGCAATATCTTACTTGTGTTGACTCTCTTTAACGTTTGTATATAAATATGTTTAAGAAGTATGATAAAAAATTATTAAAAAACATAACTTTTGATCGGAAAGTCATAACATTATGGACTTGATTTCAATTAAATCGGAATAAAAAATTTTGGTCAAAAAATGATTTTGATTATAGGACGCCACAGTATCTTTAGAAACAATATAAAGTATGTTAGTAGCTATTATTATGGAGCTATATTAAAATTTCATAGTGCATATTTGATTGCCTATGAATCGGTCATCAGTCATTTTCAATCATTTGGTATTAATTTAATACTTACATTAGTATGTTTAAATATATCTTGATCTGCAAACATATCCCATTGATTCACCTTTGATTTTTCTTTTTCTAGTTTATCATTTTCTACAGAATTCTTAATTTTCATTGTAGGTAATAGAGGAGGAGTTAATGATTCTTCATCTATTTCTGTAGGTTTATCTTGAACTTCCGGAATAATTTCCACTTCTTCAATTATTCTTACATCATCATCCTTTGCACCATTTGGAGGCGATATTACAGATGTTCCAGTATTAGAATCTTCACTTGCAGCACCCAATCGCTATAATAATAAATAATTGACATAAATCTTATATTACCACCAAATTTATAAATAATCAACATGTGATTCTCACAGTTTTTATTGACCTGTTATAATGTAAAACTAAATTGTTCCCAACCTGATATGCATAAGAAACTATCTATGATTTTATTCTATAAATGTAAATTTATATAGAGTAGTTGTTTTTCATTTCATTGTAAAGCTTATATCATTTTCAAACAGAGTTGCTTCCTATACAATTAATTGTTTATATGAAAAATTTATTTGATAATTCCTATTGTACCTGAAGTTAAATTTTTTGTACTAAAACTTCATTAGGGGCATTATTTATCAAGTCCACGTCACAGTTTCATAACGCTTTATGCCAATCAACATTCGCAAATTTTAATTTAAACATTTATAAATCTCTACCAAAGTATGCAGTATATAAATATAAAAAGATAATTTATTATAATACAATCCATCGGTCAAATCAAACAAATGCCCGTTTACACGGTTTTTAATAAAGCCAGAATGACTAAATCTTGACTTTAACATTTAATCAAATTTGGCTTGCACCGCATTTAATCTAGGAATTATAATGTATAGTTAAAAAATTACATTTGACAATTTCACAAAATAGTAGGGAACTAGATTTATTTCAATTTAAGTTTTATGTAGAATTTGATAATCAGAACAATAAAATCGTCGGAATTTCTGCAGTCAATAATTGCAAATGTTTTGAGAAAAAATAAAAATTACAGTTATTACATGACAGTCAGTTTCCCGATATCCAAAATTAGATTTTCAGAAAGCTTTTTGTCAGAAGGTAAAATTATTGCTGAATATATTCAAGTATCTGCACGCCGGAGATCTTTACAAAAATTAATACAATGATGTTTGTCAAAGTTAGATTACGTCACCTTAAATCCACTAAATAGAATGGCTTTAACAAAACATACCTTTAGACTGACTTCATTTGCAGTGCAAGCTTCTATTGAGATTAAATAATGGGTTTAGATTTTATCCGGACTTTACATATATGGTAATTGTAGATCACAACTTTCAATTATAAAAATTATGTTCAGCACCAACTGTTTAAATACTCGTTACATATACATAAATGAAGTAAAACAATTCAATTCAAAAACAAGCAAAACAGCCACAATAAAAATCACAACAACTCGTGATTTGTAATGTACAGCTTAACAAAAATGCCGCAAGGTGGTGCTTCTAAATTTTAGATTTATATAGAAAAAATGTCATCTGCGTTGACATGCAAGCGATATATTATTAAATAAAATATTTTTTAATAAATATTTTTGATTTTGACTAAATGTTCTTTGTTCATAATAAAATATTCAATAAATACACAGTTGATTTGGCATATTATTACTTTTTCATAAGACTAGTAATTATAAAAATATTATACCTTCATCAATTCTTCACGTTGTTTTCTTCTTTTTTCAATAATAGCTTGTTCATCTTCTTCATCACGTATATCTATATCTAATTCAACATCACTATCACTAGAGCTGTCGGCCTTTTTGAGTCCTTCACTTAAAGAATCTTTATATTTGTCTTGTTTCTCCGAATGCGACTTATGATGCCTAGAATTCCTCGAATACCTTTCACGAGATCTCGATCTTGATCTTCTATCTTTTCGATAGCTATCATACCTTCTCATTCTATCTCTAGAACCTCTACGATCTCTTGATTTAGATCTAGATCTAACATCTCTGAAATAACGTTTATCACGCCTATCCCTCGAATTTCCTCTGTCTCTTGAATCCCTACGATCTCTTTCCCGAATATGATTATCTTGTGATCTGTGCATATCCCTATTATCCCTATCCCTTGACCGTCTGTAATCTCTTGAAAGTGACCTTCTTTCTCTATCTCTCTGCAAAACCCTTTTATCAGCCGCCTTTTTATCGTAGTCTCTTCTATCGTCACGCCTTTCACGATTATTTGTACACTGCTTTTTTAGAGAATCATTTCTGTCTATAACTTTTCTACTGCGACTGGTTGATCGTCGACGCTTTTTTTTAATATTATCTGCTTCATTACTTGAATCGTCTAATAAAATAACTTCATCTACATTTGCTGGTTTTTGTGGATCATTGTCAGTAATAACTTTAGCAATTTCAGCTTGAAGGCGTTCTTTTTGTTTCATCAATTCCTCAAGATCCATATCAGCTTCAATAACAGCAACATCTATAGCGTCACTGTCACAATCGGCTTCGACTACACCATCGTCACTTTCCGATGATATTATTTCTAGTGAAGTGGTCTTTTCTAAACCTGCCGTTATATAATTAACGATCTCATCAGTTTCCACTTTTTCTGGCTTTTCAACTGTTCCTGAACAAGATTTACCATTAGATACATTACTAACATTACCTTTAACAGCTTTAGGAGATAAATCTGGTGTATACCGATCATTTTTATCGCCTTTAGATTCTTCCGAATCACTCGGCTTTTTCTTGTGCTTTTTATGCTTCTTATGTTTTTTAGGTTTATCTGACTTAGAAGTTGCATGCTTTTTATGCTTCTTGTGTTCCTTTTTATGTTTACGTTTTACTTCATCCTCTTTCTGAACTTTTGTGCTTACACTGTCGTTCTTTGTTTGTTTTTCTGCACTGTAAAATTAAAAAAAAAATATATATATATTATCATTTTTTGTAAAAATCTACAATAGTACAATACAATTCATAGCCACATATTACAGTAATTATTCGAATAAAACAAAATTAAAAGTAAATTTATAAATTATAATTGAGGTTATAGGCGTTATAATGCTATATTATTATTAGAGTTTTATTACTTACGTGGTATCCATTTTCATAAATGATTAGTATTTTATAAATCAATAAATATGTTATATGTTATAAAGAATTATTTATATTAATATTTATTCTCATTTTAATTATAATTAATATTCACGTTTTTACAACGACATGTCAGCCATGTTGTTACAACGATGTCATTGCGTTGCCAACTGATTTTTGATTTTAACTAAAAAATATATCCCTAAAGATCACACTAAATAATAATTATACAGAGTGTCCGGTAGCACACTATGAGTTGGTGACTGAATTTGAGACTTGATTTTAGTCACTTTTTTGAAGTATATTATGTGCATGTTCTGATGAAAATAGAATTTTTGAATAAAATTATAAATGTTAAATGCCCTATCTTATAGCGTATTGATAAGTAAAAATAATTTATTATCACGGCGTATTATCTTAGCAACGCATAGTTACCAATAATAAACGTCTATCATAGCAAATTCAAATTTGACAAATTATAGTCGGTCAATATAAATTTAATAATAAATAATTGGTTGAAATGGATAAATTATATTCTCATGTCAAATATAATCTTGTGATTCTTTTATCGAGATATTTTTTTATAAATGAAGCTCTTTCTAATACCTATCTTTGGAAAATATAACTTGAGCTTGTTGTATTTTCGTCGTTCGATATTAGAATTCGTGACATTTATAAAAAATTATAGATAATATACAAACCACTTGGTATATTATCTATGATAATAATTGATAAATTAAAGAATCATCTCGGTTCTTAATATATTAAAGCTAATTAACATTCGTTTGGAAATTTTTATATCATTTTACTGAGCTTCCTATGTACTTCAAAATAAAATTCAGGAAAAAGACTACTTTTAAAGTCATAGACATACCATCACGTGAGCTTAAAATCTACTTTTCTGAACAGGCTGGGCACGCGCAAACCATTGTGTCATTAAAAAACTTTATACTGAAGTTTTCAAATGCAAATAAATCTTGAATTAAAAACGTGATTAAAATACAAATTTCTTACACGCCAAAATTTACTCGAAGGCTAATCATCACATAAGGTGTTACGGGTTAACTGACAAAGAATATGGACGGGGTATGAAATATAATTACTTCCTAAATATGCTTGATGACGGACTCATCTATATCTACATTCATAAAAAATATGAATTACAATGGATATTATTAATAAAATAAAGTTATATTATAATTTGACAGAAAATATATAGGGCGCCACCATACTAACAGTACCGAATTAAAACAATCGTAAGAAGTGGATAATCAAAAGTTAGCATAGTACTAACCTTTGACTATACAAATAATAATTCAAAAATCATAGGTTAATTTTTTCATACAAAAACATACTTTTCTGATATATTACTTATAATATAATATACAGTTTTGGTTTAACTAAATATGGAATATTCAGTTATAATACAACGAATAGTCAAAAATTGTTAAATAATTTTATATAGCTGTATCACGAATAGCCATTTGCGTTATGAACACCATGAGTACGCAGCATGAATGGCGTTCCAAGTGTAATGATCATAAAAATATTTGATAATTTTTTACTCCAAATTATATTCAACAGACTATTCAATGAACCAAATCAATGATATAAATTTTTTAAAAAGCGCTAATTTCAATTCTGAAAACTTTCTCCTTTAAAAATGTATTCTATTGGTTTGGTCAATCAAGGTCAAACCAAATAGGTGATTATAAAAAATATTTGCTGCTACCACTAGTGGAATAGCCTGTTATATTTTCACGAGTGGGATAATAGCTACAATTTGCTGTTGCTCTGCTACGAAATTAATTATCTGGGATTTTATTGGTTAATATTTGAAAAATTAGAGGTAAATTAAATAGTCTGTAAAAATACCATTAGTTAATTTGTTAGTTTAAAAACCACGACAACGTAGCGCTGGGGTGGTTTTCTGATGTGAAGGCATGCCTTGTGTCAAGCGTGACTCTAGGATGTTTTACTTCTTTTGTAATGGGGAGTGTTAATTCCATACATTGTCAAGGTTTTTATGTATTTGATGTTTCGGCTCCTTGCAAAAGGAAATACTAACGTTTTGCTTGGATTTTCGTGTAATTTACATAGAGCTAGATACGATTTCCCCAAATTTTCCGATTATAAAGATTTTGACATCATCAGCATAAGTTATGGCGAAGATGCCTATATTATTTAGTGACTATAGTAGGAGTATGACGAGGCACCACATTAGCCCTTCATAGCGACCATTTGTCCCGGATTTTGCAGGACAGTTTCGGATTCTGGTGCTCTGTCTCGCATTTGTATGTGTGTCCCGGAAATGTCCAGATTTTAGCATAACACCGATTTTCTTTATTTATTTAAAATAAATCTTTAAATCGGCTAAATATTCTTTTTGGTGCACATTTCTTTTGTGCTTTTATAGTAATTTTAATCTCAAATTAACACCCGGCCAGTAGAGTCACTATTCAGGATATTGTTTGGTAATATTCGTAAATATAATGATATATGACCAATCGATGACGCCTAATAGTAATTTTTAACCAAACAAATGACGTTTTATTTTAGACGTCATAATGATTTTAAGATGTAATATTTCCGACGTCATATTGAAGTTCTAATCACGTCAAACTACGACGTGCGCTGAGTCCTCTGTTAGCCTCAGCCTTTACTATTTTGTACACACTCCACCACACAATCAAGTATCGTACATTTTCAAGAATCATGTGCTAAAATTAACCTTACTTATTTTTAAGGGTTCCGTTTGAGGATGTTAATAATAAAGAATCCAACTAATTAAGTTAACAAAGATGAGATAACTTCGGATAATTTTACTTAAAACTGGCATTAAATTTAATAGATACACCAGCATGTCTATTTTACGTTAATAACTGACGTAATTTTCACGTCATCAAGTTACATCATTTTTACTTATTTAGGAAACGTCTTTGGTCCTTGACATATTATTGTGTTTTTGTCGTCTTATTTAAGTCATGTTTTAGGTCTAAAGAAAGAGGTGCAGCTTGCAAGATGCCGTAAGTGCAAAATAACAAGAAACTACGATTACAGTAGCGTTTGTTTTACTGATTTGCATTTGCGCATCTTAATTTTCCGCACGTTGTTTCTACGCAACTCTCGCAACGTCTTTTTTTTTAATTTCTTTAAAATATTACTACCAGTTTTGCCATCATGCAAACCAAGTGCCGATTTTTGATCGGTAATAAGTAGTAATAACAACTTTGAATATTAGCTAATAACTGAGATTTTTGATATGAGCTAAGATTAAGAAAAAATATGCATTATTTTGGTTATTTTTGTATCACTTAGATTGACTATTTATTATTTTATTAAAATGTTATATTTTTTACTTTTTTACTAGTCGATTATTTCCTTCCCCCACATCTCTTGTGTTTATGTCACGGATTTTTTTCTAGCGAAAGTGGTCACCCTACCTTAGTATATAAATGGTTATATACTAGCGCGACGCATTTTGTTTTTTCAATTAAAAGACTTCTGGAGTTATGGAAATGATTTTTATTTCAAAGTACATTCAATGCCATTATTTATTTAATACAACATCGTTCAAATGTCCGCCGCGGAAGCGCTGGCA
>JARJEC010138813.1:0-10464 GCA_030264575.1 Tachinus sp. AB-2021 | reverse complement strand
TTGGTTTATGTTATTATTTTTTTGACAGTTGTTATATGTGTGTCTGTGTGTGCGTGGGTGTGTTTATGTGTGTCTGTGTGTGTCTGTGTGTGTCTGTTTGTGTCTGTGTGTGTCTGTGTGTGTCTGTGTGTGTCTGTGTTTGGCTGTGTGTCTGTAAGTGAGTGAGCGTATGTGTGGAACGAATAACTCAAACAGCTTTTAAGATATTGATCTGAAATTTATGGAATATGTTAGAAGTACGCTCTAGTTGTGCCGTCCAAAAATTCGTTCCGATTGGTTAAATTGGCAACATGTGGTGTTAAATTTTTAGAACCATAATGGTGCTTGATTTAAACAGAATAACAAATGAAGAAAGGTAGTTGATCAATTCTATAGTAATTTAACTCTAGAAATTGAAAAAATTCTCTACATAACAAAGACGAAATACCTACGGTATTCACACTAGTCGAGTTCATCAAGAAATAGGTGAACACCTTGAAATCAGTGAATAAAATGATTAGCGAAAACGGACACCAAAACAAATACAAGCAGTCCCACAACAATGGCATCAAATTACGCCGCTACCGCCTCTAAACCCTAACAAAAAACACGCATAAAATGTGTTATATGCAACAGCAACCACCCGCTATTTCTATGCGATCAGTTCAAGGAACTATTGCTTCAGCAGAAGCTTGATATCGTGCAGAAGCATAAATTGTGTACTAAATAAAAGAAACTATCAACATTGCAATCAGTGGAGTAACATCGTCTAGCATAAACGTAAAATTGAAAACAAATGCAAGAATCTTCTCACGAAATAATAACAACGAAAGTTGGAATCTTACTAATACTGGCCAAATTAACGGAAAATCTTCCACGAAGTCCTGTAAAGGAAGAGGCATTAAAACTCCAAATCAAATAAAATTGGAAGATCCTAAGTACAACCAATCAGGATGTATTGATGCCATCCTATTCGCGTCCATATTTTGGCATCTAATACTGTCACAGCGGACATACAAAAAATGTACCGCCAGATTGAGATAGAACCTTCACAAACACATTTACAAAGAATTGTATGGAGGAGGGATCCAAACAATTAAATAAATTAAAAGTCTTTGAGCTCGGCACTCTTACGTATGGCACTGCCCCGGCCTCGTTTATTGCCATCAAATGCTTGGACGAATTGACCAAAGAAGAGCGTGAAACCTTTCCAACGGCGTCTACAATAGCTCGTAGAGATTTTTACGTGGATGATCTCATCACTGGCGCCAAAAACAAAATACAAAAAATATACCAGTTAATCAAGGATTCAGAAGAAAACATTAAGGAGGGGCTCAATGGAAAAAAATCTAATTGCACTTTATATCGCCACGAGTTCCAAATTTTGGCGGTCTTTGGGAATCTGCAGTCAAGTCTGCTAAAACTCGTATGCGAAGGGTAGTGGGAGACACAAAATTAACATTTAAAGAGTTAACATCATTCGTATGCCAAATAGAAGTTGTTCTCAATTCTCGGCCATTGGGTCCACTATCAAACGACCTTCTATAATTAACGCACTGGCATTTTTTAATTGGTGACGCTCTCACCGCACTACCTCAACCAAGCCTAGAGCACATACCCGACAATAGGATTTCATGTTGGTAACACGTAGAGAAAATGAGAACGTTTTTGGAAAAGATGGTCATCTGAATATCTACATACTCTGCAACAGCTACCAAGGGCAATATCCAGACAATTTCAATCGCTAAAACCCGGCCAAATTGTAATTACAAAAGAAGATATTGCACCTCCGTTTCACTGGAGACTTGGTCGCATCGAAGAATTATTTCCGGACAAAGACGGCATCGTCAGAACGGCAACCATACGAACAGCAACGGACATTATCAAACGAGCGGCAAGCAAGATTTGCGAATCTAACAAGTATGTAAAGGGAATCTTTCAACGGGGGCGGCATGTTTGATTCTATTTTCTTCGTATTTTATTTTTAATATTTTTGTATTAATATTTTCTACTGTATACTATTAAAATATTTACTGTAACTATTCTAAGAATAAGCCTGGGTGTGCTTATTCTTAGAA
Source organism: Tachinus sp. AB-2021 (assembly GCA_030264575.1). NCBI lineage: Eukaryota > Metazoa > Arthropoda > Insecta > Coleoptera > Staphylinidae > Tachinus > Tachinus sp. AB-2021. Next base: position 8,407 of record JARJEC010138813.1, on the reverse strand, counting down.
TAGTTACAGTAAATATATATATATAGATCATAGATATAATTAGGGAAAAATCCAGCAGCAACGGTCACGTTAATTAATTAATTAGGTTTATATACTTTTATTTTTGTATAAATACTGTAAGTTTTACAATAAAGATATAGTCGATCTGCTACATGCACGAAAGCAACAACGACATTTTACCGTTTAATTTATTTTGTAACAAAACCTTGCATTACTTAATTGGAAACAAGTGATTTACAACCACTTGGTTAAGTAATCTAAAGTTTCCACGCCCAAGCGTTAAATTGACGCTAGATATAAAACAAAGCTTGTGACTACAAAAGGAAGAAACTCGTCCGTCTTCTTTTATATTCTGGAAAGAAATAAAGCGGAGAATAAAGAAGAATTTGTTCGACCGGAGCCAAATTTCTTACAAGGTGACTTCGTCAATTTAATTCATGTATCATGCGTTCCAAATCTGTTTTTTTTGTTATATCCAGATTGAATATTCCAACTGACCGGTCGTATCAACTTATGATTTATAATTTAAACAAGGAACAAGCTTATTGGGGATCGTGAGGAGGTTTACCAAATCAGGGGAATTGGGGTTGATTGAGGGAAAATTAATGGCTTTAATTAATGTGTCAATAAAATTATATACAAAATTTGCACAAAAGAACCTGTTGGATTGGTGGAGGATAAGTACATTATAGGACGGAGCCGATGAAAGGGATAGAAAAGATCAAATAGAAGAAGATTACGTTAAGGTTTTTTTCTGACTTTTAAGTTTAAGTCTCTTTCTTTTTTGAAGGTTAGCTCTAGATGAGTCGCTGAAAGTATTCAATTTGCATTTAAAAAACAAGCAAATTTTACCATATTTATTTACTTATTTTAAAATGTATTGTACTGTATATTTTCTCAGGGACTGGTAAATATACTGGATAATATCGCGTGGATAAGTTATTAACAAAATAAAAAATTTCATTATATTATATATAAACTCCCAATATTTCAACCTTAATCAAGCCACGATAAAAACTGAAACACGTTTGCCATATATATATATATATATATATATATATAAATATTCCTATATAAATACGTGAAAAAAAAAACGTAAACAGAAGTAGATGAAAAAATGACCCTTCAATCGACTAAATCATTCTAGTATTCATTTACATAATGAGTTCATTTTTTAACTAAAATTATATGCGGATGGGTAAAAATTTCTATTTTTATTTACTCAGCTATGCTACACCAATAATAATAATAATAAATAATAATAATCCAATAATTCAGAAAAAAAATCCGATATGTATTCCTTATGAGGAATTTACCATATACCTACCCGTATATTGGGTTTATTATTATTATTTTTATTATCGGTTTACTTCCATATAATTTTAATTTTACTTTATAACTGTAACATTTTTAATGTTTATTATATTACAAATATATTATGCATTATTAATTAAATTGGTTTTTATTGTTATTTATACTTCTTAATATTTTATTAATTTTATTATTAAACTGTTCATTTAATAAGAAGGTTTGATACATAAATATATCATTTTATTAAAAAGAATTGAAAAATTTAATAGTATAATCCAAAACGGTCTGAAACGCTACAAACGGATTTATAGCAGCCAATAAATACAGAATACAGAAAGGATTTTTGTCGATTCGGTCACTCCTCTCAAATTACACCACGATTCCTCATCTACGGTAGTTTTTTATATAGTTTTACTCCATTCGAATAGTTGAAACGCCCGTGAATGGCCACCTTTACCAAAAAGACACCACAGTTCAGTTCGTCGCCGCGATCCCAAGCCGAATATCAAATTCGCGGTCGCGCAAAAAAAAGGTATAGCTTTATTTGAACGCACACTTGCGTATAATAAAAATAAAACATGGATATCGAAAATAAATAGCTGACATTATCTAGCACATCATTATAAAATAATATATTTTATTTTGCTATTACCCAAACGTACTAGATTTATGTAAAATTGTAATTAGGCTATGCTATGGCGCTTTGTGGTTTATCTAGGAAAATGAAGATGTTCAATTATATACTACTTATGTCATTTTTCAAAATCTATCCACAAAATGAACTCGACTACAGACGTTCGGGGTTGCTGTTTGTACCGTTTTCCACGTTTTAAAATAACGGATTTACGCGAAAGAAATTGCAAACAAAAGAGTAATATTGGTTATGCTACTGAATATAAAATGATTCTAAGATAATATCTTTTTATTCAATTTTATTTTTTTAAAGGTTTGACATATTTGACAGTTTTCATTCCGCTACAGTTAAACTACTTCTACATTTTGTTGTGCCACTAAATTTATACCATTTTCTGTTCAGTAGCATCACCAATATTTATTCTTTTGTTTGCAATTTGTTCCCAGTAAATATATTGTTTTATAACATGAAAAACGGTACAAGCAGAAATCATGTTTCAAACGTTTGTGGTTGCGTTTCTTTTATGGATGAATTTTAAAAAGTGTCATAAATACTATATAATTGAACACTTAATTTCTTATACAAACCACAATAAGAATTTTACATTAATCATGTAAGATTGAAAATCGCAACTTAAGGCGCAACATGTAAATGTAACATGTAAATACTGTTGAATTTCTACATTGTTTTTGGCGGGAATTTAAAAATCCTCAATCAACGTTAATACTCCTGTAGTTTTGTGGTGTTGTATATAAAATTTTATACTTGCATGTATCAAGCTAATCGATTATATCTAATATCAATAATCACTAAAAACTAAAGATACACATCTTTAGAATTTAGTGATAATGCATAAGCATTATTACTATAAGCTAGAAGGTAAAGAGGCTGGACTGTGCTTACTTTTAGTATAATATATTTTACTATTTATAAAGATGAGCAAACACGAAGTGAATGAGAGTTATATTTTGTAATTTATATTCATAAAAAGAAACATAGTTACATACATAGTATTATATAAACATGCAAATTTAATTTAATTCACGCAGTGTATACAGAAATTTATTGACGTATAAAACATATTACAATTTTATAAAAATATGCTTAAGAACTAACACAAACAAATAAAAAACTATTTGTTTGTTTTCTCTGCAATACTTGTTACTCTGGAAGATTTACATTTTTTTTGTTTTAATTTCTTACTGGTAGATACTTCATTCACTCTTTTAGAATCCAGTTTTAGTGTTGTTATTTGTTTACCACAAGTCTTAAATTTTTCTTCAAGCGAATTTTTTTTGGAATTGTCACTTGAGTTTTTCTCCCGTTTTTTTGTTGTTTTTACAACGCAGTTTAATTCAATGGACGGTTGTTTTTTAATACTGCAATTTATAAACATGTTACATATTTATTTTATCTCATCAAAATCCATAACTAACAATTAAAAATAAAATATATACTATGCTATTAAAATTGGAATTGTATTAATTATTTGGAAATATATAAACACATTTTCATATAATCTTAAATACAAAAAAATAATTTTTAATTGTAGATTTATACCGGATATACAGTATGTCAAAGTTATATTCTAAACAGTTAATTCGATTTAATAAATTTAATGTTTCATATTATTTTATGTTATACTTTTTATTAAAAAAAAAATAATGCATATAATTTATTTGAGCTAAATTATTTACGATTTACGCCCTTCTTATTGCCAACGAACGTTTTATAGCAACGGGCGTTATTTTTTTAATAACGATTGCATTTATCGTTCGCTACAAAATCATGCGCAAGGTATGTATCAATTCATCAGGCCTAAAGCTCTTGAGTTATTTACATTATTTTTGCAAAATATTTTTCACAAATATATAATTATTCTATCAATTCTCATTTTTGGTTATATTTATTATCATATCATATAACTGTGTCTTCTTTTAATCTTTAAAAAAATGATAGACATTAACTATAGTTTTATAAATATGATAACTAGATTTTACTTTTAAAATAACAAGAACAAAATTAAAAATTTTAACCAAAAAATAATTAAAATATTTCGATTATCAATCACTACCATGAACACAATTAAATAACTATTTCCAATGGAATCTATAAAAAGAAGAATTTTGATAAAGTATTGTAAATAAATCAAATTAAAAAAACCTACTGTGTTTTTGAAGTAAACTAACAATGTAAAGTATGTAATATATTCTGCCTATTCATACCTTGAATAATCTGAAATCTGTATATTAGCAAGTTCATCAGAGCTTGGTCCTTCTTTAACTAATCTATTGATAATTTTTATACGTAATTGTTCCTGAAAATATTAAAGTTTTAGTATGTTTTTACATGGTGATACCGTTTTACATTTTTGGGGTCTTCATAATAAAAATCTAATAAAGTTTGACAAAATGTTCTCCCCATATCTTCATAATCCATGGTATTAAAATGAGTGTCGCAACGATTTCCTAACGTTGTGCCACCAAAGGATGCTTCCATTGTAAAACTATTTGAAATTCCCATCATCCACATAACTACTCTACCAGTACTTTCCTTACATTTTTCCGTTTTAAATTTACAATTTTGAAATGAAAACTAAAAGCATGAATGAAATACAACAAATAATTGTAAATAAACAACTTTTACTACCTTGTCGGGTGCATTTTTATGTAACATTAAGGGAAAAACTTGCTCGTAAAAATTTCTGTCTACTATTCGACTATTTTTACATCCAAGTATGAAAATGTTATGTTTTTTAGAATGAGCGTGCAAGTCGCAATACATAGTTACCCCGCATTCATCAATGAGTCTATAACAGATATTTTTAATCACCATGTACATAAATATTAGCAGTTTTGTTTACTTTCTAACTAATAATTTTGTGTACCAAGTGGAAGGATATGTTTCTCTAATTACAGTCTTATATTGTCGATTCAAATCTTTACCCGTTAGTGAACACCGATTATTACCTACAATCACACCGTCAGGGTTTAGCATTGGTACAATTTTAAAAATATAAGTATCTCTTAGTTTTCTTGCTTGACCACAATCACTTGTTAAATAATCTAGAAGACCATGCATCATCCAAGATGCTGGCGTTTCTCCGGGGTGCACTCTTGCGGTAATTACAATAGCTTCTTTTTTCTAAAACATAATTAATTGTTCATATACAAGGTTGGTCTATATTTTGATTTTTCTAAATTTTAATACGCATAATGCATGCATCATAATTAGCATAATACACTTTGTAATTTAAATAACTGTTATTTGAGAGATAATACAGTATTAGCATTCTTTCTATAACCAAGCATTTAAATAGTTTTTAAATAAAATATAAGGTAAGCATTAGAACATTTTTAAAACAATAAAAAAATGTAATTTTTTCAATTTTTATTTTTTGTATTAATGCAAATGGGTAGAATACACATTGCAAATATAACTGGTGAAAGTACTGGAGTTTCCATAGATGTATCTCGAAATTGTGATTTAAAAAAATAATAACCACTCAGCGTTGCGCTGACCCGGTGATCCTGGTAGTTAGATCTGCATAGTTGTACAATTTATTAGAAGTTTTAAGTTCAAGTCGATTAATTCTTGCCATCGAGATGTAACATGCAAACGATTGAAATCTGATTGAACGCTGGTTAATGCCGATATTTCTCGTTGAATGTCACATTCATCAATACATTTTGAGTCTAAAACATGTGTACTATTTAGATTAATTTTAATTTGTTTAGTTTTAATTACTACCTATAATTTTGTCAAGTGTAATCTGACTATTGGTATTATTGTATAATAATATCGGTTATTTTGGTGCCCTTTGGCTTTGAAAATTAATAAAATAAATACATTCTTCATAAAAATCTTTTTACAAACAAAAATACTTTTAACAATCCTAACTAACTAAATTACACTTGCATTTGCTTTCGTCGTTTTATTACTACCCTCATCCATTCTCGTCCTCTTTCCATTTGTTCCTCTTTCATCTCATCACATTTTTTCAGTATATGCTCTATGGTTTCCATGAGATCGCCACACATTCTACACACTTTCTTCTCTTCGTTCATCCAGACACTCTCGCTTCATTTCCATATCTAAATCTTGCAATCATTTTTCTTTCTTTTATACTGTTGAGAATTGAAGATATTCTGTAAGTATGATGGCAGTGCTATTTCTATTATAGATGCATATTTGGCACTCTACCCACATTCATTGACTTGTATACCTCTTGTATATCTCTATCTCTTTTCATAATTTTGTTCTATGTTATTATTCCATTTGCTCTCATTTTTTCTACTTCTTCGCATAAGCATAACCATTCCTATTGTAATATCTGTCCTTATTTTTTTCCAATTTTATTATTTTCTCGTTCAAACATTCTTCTAAAATTATATATTCACTTTTCTGTCTCAATCTTTCTTTATACTTCATGGCTTTCTTTCCCGCATTCACTCTTAGATTATCCGTTTTTATTTCATCAAGCACTATATACTCTGGCGTTTCTCTATTTAGTTCAAGTACCCAACTCCAGTACTTTTCCTGTATCGATTTTAACTTTTTTTTTGTTTTTTCTATACTTCTGCCCCATATAGTAATATACTTCTTACTAAACTATCAAACAACATATCTTTTATTTTCATTCATTCATCCAATCCCCATACTTGTCCGACTATCTTATTTGCTTTCTTTGCATTTCTTTGACTCTTTTATTTGCTCATTCTCACTATTATTCATACTCATAACATAACGTAAATATTCAAAAATTTTCACTTCCTTAAGCATTCTTCTCCTCCTCCTCCTTTCCTAAACATAATTATTTTTGTTTTTTCACATTCACTTCAAACCCTTTCTTTCTAAAATATTTTTCTAACTTCCAAAATCATCTTTTTTATTTCTTTTACTTTTCTTGCAACAATCACCATGTTTTCGGCATAAGCCTTTGACCACACTTTTACTCTGCCTACTACAATTCATTCTGACTACACCATACCCAGCATCTCCTCTACGTTTGCTATGTATGATGCAAACGAGATGGGACTGAGTGGGCATCCTTGCTTTACTCATTTTGTTGTTCAACACTTTTCATTCTTTTCTCCATTCACACATACTCTATTCACAGTTTTCCTATATACCTTTTTTTAAAATGTTTATCAAATGTTTGTTTATTACTTTCTCTTTCAAGTATTTCCATAATTTCTCACGATTTACACAGTCAAACGCCGCTTTTAGATCCAAGAATAACGCTTAGAACTTTCCTCTTTTTATCGATGTTTCACGTCCTATCATGTGATTAAATATATACACGTTATCTATACCTCTTCCTTTTCTAAAGCCAGCTTGGCCGTCTGGCAGTGTCCCTTCATACCCATTTAATTGCTTACTTTTTTCTCCAGGATCATTACATATATCTTGTATGTCGTACACAAAAGCGTGATTCTATAATTTTCAACTTCATCTGTTTTCCCACTTGTGTGTACTGTACATACCGGACCATCTCTTCCCTGGGTAGGAAATTCTTCATCCTTCCATACTCCATTTATTATTATTATTATACTATCATTATTTCTTACATGCACCGGAAAATGTCAATAGTTGCCGACTAAATTTTTTGAATGTAAAAAGAATAACTTTACAACGTCGGATGGTATGCAATTAAAAAAATTAAAAAAAATGAAGGAAATATACAGGATGTCCAGAAAGTCCCATCTGAGTCAAATATCTCAAGAAATACACATCAGATCGTAAAAACAATTACGTCTTTTTTTACTTTTTAAGAAGCTATCCAATGATACTATACTCAATTTTCTAACACCACTCCCGTGGGGTGGGTTGGGGGTAACATTGGAATCTTAAATATGAACCCAAATTTTACCTTTACCTACGGAGAAAAATAAGCAACTTCTTGTGGCGTAAAAGATAGCGCTGTAATCGACTAAAGAAAATTGAGTTTAAAACGGTACGGCTTGGTTACAATGCCACGCAACAAAAGTGGTAAATACAAACGTTGCGTATTTTTTCTATAGAATCAGAATCTGCAATAAAAAATGGAGATTATCGTAAAATAGACCAGGTGGCTATATACGGTGGTAATTAGACCCATCATCACATACGCGGCACTCGTATGGGGTGAAAAAACCACACTCAGGACTACAGCTACTAATCTAGGCAGACTATAGAGGATGGCATGTTTGCTGATAACGGGAGCGATGAGAACGACCCCAGCAGCAGCCATGAAAGTACTACTCTCACTACCGCCACTTCACCTAGTCGTGATGGCCGATGCGAGGCAAGCAGCGTATAGATAATAACCTTTCCTGACCCTCGGGTATACAATTTTACCATCAATGCCTTTGAGTGTTTATGGAAAGACCAACAAATTCGGGATCGTTGAAAATGGTTTGCAACAAGTTTGTGACAAGCTCTAAAACTCGTCCAAATTGTCGAACCAAATGATTTACGACC
>JARJEC010138812.1:0-17599 GCA_030264575.1 Tachinus sp. AB-2021 | reverse complement strand
GAGTCGCACGCTACTGGATGGGGGAAGAACTTCATCCAGTGTCCATAAAGAATTCCGCCTGGCAAAAAAATACAGCTTTATAACCTGTTGGTGTCAAAATTAGTAATACATCAAACAAATACACAAATATACAATTAAATTAAATTTATGTTCTGCATAGCAGCAACCTACCGCCAAAAAGAACGATGGTTAAGATATATCATGGCCAATTAAGCGATCCCGACGGCAACTCGTACAGAACAATCTTTACAAAATACAACATACATACATTTATTACAAAGATGTATATTCTTAAATCGAATAGAACACCGAGGTTTCGAAAAACAATTTTGGCGTTAGTTTAAATTCTTTAAAGCTTTTGGAACTTTGTAATTATTTAATGATAATAATTGAAAAGTAACGAAACAAAAAAACCCAGTTAATGACACTGTGATGGCCTCACACAAAACAAAGTCATTTAAACTTACATTCCTGACAAAGTCACAGCATTATCTTATTTCAATTTCGAAAGTGATATTTTGCATAATATTTCTAAATTGACAATTTGGAGTTTGGTTCCTTTTGAATTATCATCAATCAATTATAATATTCCAAATTCATTTTTCAGGTTTTATTTATTTCAGTTATCGTTAAATTATACAGGGTGTTACTTAATGTTATCTACTTATTTTAATTGCTGATTCTCGTGCTAATTTGAAGTCAAAAAGTTCATATAAATGTATATCCTGCAAAACTATATTTTTTGTATACAGGCGGTGCTGATTTGTTTTTCCATTTTTATCAGGAAGTTTGAAAACAGTTTGACATATTGCAATAAATTTTATATCAGTATATTGTGGTATAAAAACAAATATATTTTTTCTTTGTTTCTTGGCTCAAGGGGCTAGGTGCCGAATAGCGGCACAAGACCACTTGTTTTGATACAAAAAGAAATTTAAAAATCTACGCAATTCATACGGATGGCAATACTTTACGGCAGCAAATACACAATAAATCGCCATTAACAAAGGTGTAGCTCTCAAATGATTGGACTTTGTCTCTTAATTGATTTCATTTTCGTTTACAGAAATTGAGGAAATTGTTTAGAAAAGAATAATCTATCCTGCTATCGGATTAAATTTTTGATTAATTGCATAAGCCTTTGATTTTTCCTAAAGAAATAGATAAAATATATTTTTTTTATTTTTTTAAATATTAATTGCACGGAAAAAATGATATCTAAAAAAAACTAATTCGATAGAAGAGTAGTTTATACCTTATTTTTTTGTATACAAAAACAATTTTTTTAATTTTAATTATTAAACTATCGTTTGAGCCCCGAGAATTAAAAACGGTTAAATTTTAGATGCGGCACGTCGAGCCTTATTTTTGAAAAACGTGTACCCAAAACAAACTTATTAAACAATTTTTATTTTGTTCTTTATGTATGTATGTATATATATAGCGGGTGACTCAAGTCATAGGTAAGGCTGATTTATTTTGTTATTTATCAGACTAGACTAATTTATACAACTCTATATTTATAAAAAATGCAATTTATTGTTATATTTATGAAGTTCTAATCACTTCCGGTTATTCCGGAAACCACATCATCTTGTGAATTTTAAATGGAACGATATATTTTTTTGTTGTTATTTTGAACTAGTTTGACAATTTAAATACAAAAACGTATCGATCGTCAAATTTTATCACCATGCCAAAAAAAACACTTTTGTTTTTGGATCTAGGTGGCTGTGAATCGGTGAATGGTTAAAAACTGACAAAAAATTGTTTAAAAAATGTTTTAGGTTAATGTTGCATTAATGGCGCCCTCTGCAGCGTCACAAAGCACACGTTTAAAGTTTTTGTGTCGGAAAGTCGTGACTATTCCAAAGAAAATATTTTTCTACATGCAATGATACCAACCAACCACACAACATTTTATCAAACAAACTAAAATTAATGTCATTGAATCGGAAATTTAATTTAAAAAATTGGCAAAATGTCATCTTTTCGATCAAGATTTTTTAAATTTTAAAATTGCCTATAAATGATAACACTTTTGTTTTGGAATCCCATGCCAACTTTTTTAAATTAAAAAGCCGATTTTTCCGATGCATGGCAACAAAACAAATACTTTTTTGTTTTTGGATCTAGGTGGCTGCGAATCGGTTAAAATACTTCAAAACTGATCAAAATTTTTTTTTTTAATATTTTAGGTCAATGTTGCATTAATACTGCCTTTTGCAGGGTTACAAAGCACGCGTTTGAAGTTTTTAGTCGGAAAGTCGTGACTATTTCAGAGAAAATAATTTTCTACATGCAATGATACCAAAAAATAAGATTTTTTCAAAAATCTAAAATAAATGTCATTGAATCGGAAATTTCATTTAAAAAAATTGGCCATGAAATGATAATTGAATTTATTTTAAAATTGTCTATAAATAATACTTTTGTTATGGAATGCCATGTCCAACTTTTTTCAATTAAATTTCCGATTTTTCCGATGCAATAACATTTACTTTTTTTGATAAAATGTTATATGTCTTGTATCATTGCATGCAGATAATTATTTTTTCTCGAATAGTCACAATTGACTCATGAGGTTCCATTTGAAATAATTGAGCAAAAACTATAAACGCGTGCTTTGTAACCTCAACCTAAATTATTTTTATATATTATAATTCTTGAGTTTTGAACCATTTTAAAAAAATGTGCAGCAACCTAGATACAAAAACAAAAAATTGTATTTTTGCCATGGTGATAAACATTGACGATCGATACGTTTTTGTATTTAAAAATAGTTCAAAATAACAACAAAGTGCTACCGACTTCACAAATATCACAATAAATTGCAATTTTTCTGTATATACACTCAAATAAATTTCATTTTTCTTGTTTGTTAAGCGTCCCTGCACTATGGTCCTACTGGTCCTATTGTTCACTTTTTTGTCTAACTTCATAAATAACAAAATAAAACAGCCTTACAATGGCTTGGTTTACCTTGTATGTTTGTATGTATATATGTGCGTGCCATGTATAACTACAATAGTATTTAAGATATTGTTCTGGAAGTTGGAGAATAGAAATAAGTTGTGCCGCCCGAAAATTCGTTTCGATTGTTAAGTTAGCAACGCGTGGTGGTCAATTTTCCTTCAAAAATCGCCATAAACAGCCTTTTCAAATGAAAAAACGTGTCAATTTTAGATTTTGTTTTATTCGAGTTTATATATTTTATACAAGGTTATTCAAAATAATGGACATATTTAGATATTTTTTTATTATTAAATTTTTTGGTATCTCAACTCAATTTCTATAATACGCTTCAAACGTTCATCTTCAATAGTGTACTTATTAAAGTTTAATTTAAGAACTATATTTATCAACTTTTTTGTACGATTTGATAAATAATTTCTGGCTAAAAATATTTTAAACTCTGTATATTTGTAGCTATTCACATTTACTCAATTTCTTCTCATGCTTTTCTTTATAGTAAACATGTTTTCTTTTTATGGAATAATTGCAGATATTTGTAAGGGAATTCATTGTGTACATTTTCCTGCACGCATGATAAAATAAACAATGAGAGAAGACTGTTGCTAGGTTTTTACCTCATTATCAAACATACCGTTTTAGAAAAAATAAAATACATCTAATGATCAATGTATATACTTCATATGTTTACATACTTTGAAAACATTTATTATGGACCTCGTAACGCATTATTAATCTTGGTTCCACACATTAATTGGAAATTAAATTTTGTTTTGTTTACTAAAAGCAATCTGTAACAAATCTGCTCTCATAAAATTATATAACCTGCTTTATTATGTGTTGAAATTTATTTGAATAGTGTCTTTCAGTATAACAACTTATAACAATATTTAGCTGATCATCTTTCATTGTAAATAATCAAAATAATTTTGCATAATTGTTTTACTAAGATTAATAAGTCAAAACTAACTAATTCAAAATATAGGAAGATTATTTTTAAATTTTCTAAAAAAGTAATTTTTGAATTGTGTTTGCTTTACTCAAGAATTATACCAATTATTGTATAAATTTATTATTTGCTAAAATTAAAGATTAAACAACATTTCTACCTTCAGTTTTACAGTGGTTTACTTTTACTGCTAATTATCAAATTGTTAACATTATATCGGAGTTTACAAATAACTGCTTTATCATACAGCTGATGTTTGCATAATATAGATATAATCCACCCTAAAAAACGAACCCATTCATGAAATTTAAAAAAGAAATATGTGTATGTTTATTTAATTAATGATTCAACTTGCTTTAATAAGAGACACCCCGGAGCTGTTTTCATAAAACATGTCTGAACAGGCGACAACCCCCTTATAGGCCACAGCTCCACTAATCCGCAAAATTACTGCAGGATCTAATAAGATTTCCCTTTATTTATTGCAGCTTCTTCCATGCGGATTATTTTGATTGCGCTACCTTAAGATATATATATATATATATATATATATATATACCTCATATCATCAAAACAATATATAATATCAAAGCAAAATTAGTCGATTGAATAGTTGATAATGGGTAAATTAAAATCAGTCAGAAAGAAAACGTAATGAGTGACAAATGCTCTTATAAAAGTCGAAGGGCGACAAAAGAGTCTTGTTTGTATTTATTTTCTATTGTTCATGGAAATGTTCCTGTTTTCTCAAGATTAAGTGCATTTTAAGGGTGACAGTCTTGCAAAATAAGGGTGGGAACACCTTTCATGTTGTCACAGCAATATTTACGGGCCCGAAATGAAATCCCATCAAGAAACAATTTTCGTGGGCCACTTTTGCCGTTGTTAACGTGGCAGGAAAAAGTAGTAGCACTTTCCGATATGGTGTTGATAATAAAATTTATCATATGAAAGTAGGCTTTTAAATGTAACATATTAGGTTTACGAAGCAAATCTATCACTCAAATATTATAAATTATTTTTTGTACTATTTGTAAAACATATTTAATTCAATAGCAAAACATTTATACAGAGTGCTGCAATTAAAATATTATTCAGGATGAAAATTTGGTAATATTAACATTAATACAATCAATTATTAATTCATTTCACCGCTTTGGATCGGTACATACTGTTTATTTAAAAAAAAATCTTATTAGTACATCTCAGTGAACATTGGAGGTGACTAAATTGTAAAGTTGTCATCTACGTCAATACAGGCTCTTTGTTGCGCGAAAAATATTATTTTTGAAAGCCACCAAAAACTTACAAAATTAGTAAATATGAAGATATATAGAAATAATCTCAAATTTTAAATCACGTCTCCTATTAATTACCACCAAAAGAAGGTTTCTTTTAAAACACGTAGAAAAAATTGTTAGTGTGCTTAGAACACACACTGTAGAAGTGATATCTTTAATTAAATCGGATATTTGGAAAAAGGAAAAATGGATTTTTTGAATTTTTAAAGATTTTACTGCTAAATCAATTTTGAATCATGTATTTTCTTGGACAGGTACAATTTCTTTTAAATATTACTTTAACAGCAGAATCATGAAATATTTCAAAGAACATGCCTTCTTTTCGAAATATCCGATGCAAATTTTATTATAATATTTATACTGAAAAATAAATATCAACATCAGGGTCACATTTTTTCCGTCTTATTTATGAGCAGCTACCATGCCACTCATTAATGTCAATTTGTATCCACCAGCATTTAGCGTGGTAGACACAGCACGGACAAGAGTATTCATACGAAGCGTCAATCACAGCATCATCCACAAACCAACCAACTACACAGTTAACATTAGCAAACGTTTTTTTTTAATGTTTTAAAATTTTTCTATTGATGAACTTCTTTTGTGTCTACCACGCTCCGTGCTAGTAGTTATGAAAGTACCTTTACACTACGCCCTACGGATGTACAAGCCATGCATACAGGGACGCACGTATCCGTACCCACTCCACTCGGATTCTTTTGATTTACATTCTGTTTTTTGGATTTGCACCTCAATATAAAAGTTTTTACTTCAAAAATTAGTATGTTTGTACTCTACTCCTTTTTTGATTATTATTTACATGCATCCATATTTGTTAGAAATGGTTGAGCGCTTAATGCAATGTTCAAATTCAAATTATTCTGTGTTTGCGGTATTTTTGCCAAAAATGCTCACGCTGCAAGAAGTGGTTGAGTGGCTTGCATAAAAAGTTTGCAAAAAAGAAAAAAAAGTTTAGCTCTCTTTAGCGGGATACCTTGCGTAGAAGCTGGAAGGAATAGTGACCAAGAGATCTCTACTATCACCCATTCCAGTGTCGAAATTGAAATTGTTATGTCCTATTTTTTTTTTCTGAGATGGTTCTTTAAGCGTCCCTGCACTGCGGTCTAAATAGTCCTATTGTGCATCTCTGACGTGTTACACCTTTAGCTGCTTGTGACTTTTTTACGAAGTCCAGAACTTTTTTCCAAGGAATCGTTTTCAGCTCTTCTTGGGTCAGCATATGCTTTCCAAAGTGAACTGCGTACGTTGCATGTTGAATACTTTTCATTCACACAGTATATGCTGCGGACTCTCTTTGTCATACTGGATTTTCTTATATATGTAATCTATGCATGTGCTTGTTAAGCCTTCTTAGTTTGGTTCGAATCATGTGCGATACTTCTTTTTGGGTATTTTGTGTTGGTTCTGTTTGGAATAATCTTGTGTACTATATTCCCTGATAGTTTTTCCGCAAGTTATTGTGTTCTTTTGCAACTTTGCGTTGGATTTTTTTCCGGTCTTGTGTGGACTCGTGGACTTGGCTAACCTTAAGATTGTCGTATATTTTAGTTCAAATGGGACTAAGATGCATGTTGATAAAACTTAAGCGGATGTGGTACATGTATCGTCTTTCTCAACTTGTTTGCTGATCTAATCCAAGTGTTAAGTATTGTAAAAGCAAATCGGGGTGCATTCATGTTCCTCTCTAAAACTCCTTTTGCAAATCGAGGTCAATGACGCACGTGGATGAAGATGGTCCGGGCCAACTGTCCAAGCAGTCCCAACCACATGGTGATGTCTGATACCGCCGGTGAACATAGTAAAAGAGCATAACAAAATCACATTATACCGGAGAAATTGGAGAAATTCCTGAGCATGTATAAGGAAGCCACTTCAACATTTAACTACTTAGGCGTTAGCAATGACTAATTCATCTTGTTTTGTATTTATTAAAACTGAATTAGGTTGATATTAATTAACTTAAGTTTTAATTGCATATCTTTGTTAATATATTTTTTATATCTACATTTTTGAACACTAGCTTATTTACTTCCCTTTTTGATTCCATCAACATTGAGTGGCGCTCAGATACTTAATTAAATTAGCAGATCAAGACGCATACTCAGCCCCGATTAAAAAGCAGCCGCGACAAGGTGCTCATATTCTTATAAAGTGGGCGCCTATCAAATAAGATTTCGTAAGTAACTTTATGGTGAAAGATTTATTATTTTAATAACTTCTAAGATACTAGGAAAGTTAAAAGTAGCCATTTGTTTTATAATATTGTTTGATTTTTCTAGTTTATTTATGATTTTAATTTTCGGCAATACCAACAGCGAAGCTTTTATTGCTGTTTCCAAAACTGACTTGGTGTGTGTCTGACCATAGCTTTTTTGTCTCTATGAAACAAACACAAAAAGGCGGCAAATTCAAATTTGTATTATAGAATCTAACAATATGAAAAAATAAATTAATACTGGAGCTCGATACTTGCTTGATACGTGCTGCAATCTTGTTGCGAATCTATTGTTTAATGAGTGTGATTGTTTTGGATGAATCAGTTTCAAACACTTTTGTTATTAGTTATTCCCATAAAGTTACAGACTGTTCAGACGGGCGACTGAGGTAGGGAAGGGGGGGCAATTAATATCCTTGTTTCAAAAAATGCCCAGTCACGGGAACAAAACATTTTCACATTTATTAAGATTCTTGCACTGTGACCTGTTGTCTTATGTCACTGAAAAAGTGATTTGGTTCTAAATCATTGAAACGTATTGGTTTGAATTAATATTCACCGCATTGTCAAAAAATATTGACTGATTATTCCATTTTTCAACATTGTTTCTCTTTTTACACATGAAAAGCTGTTTCATAAAATAAACGACGGTTTTCTTTATCTGAAGTTTTGTTTGTTACCAAAGCTGGGAGGTGGAAATGCACTTCATCGCTGATATACAATTTGTTGACTTAGTCCTCAGTTTCTTTAAGTCTGCCATGCATAACTTCACAAAATTGCATACGTTGTTGATATGCTAAGGTTGCTTCATGATAAGAATAAAATCGAAGATCTGAATGAAGAATTTTAATATAACATATTTTTAAGTTGCATGAAGGGTGGTTAATTAGTTTGGTCTTTTTAAAATAGATCGTCCAACAACTTTAATATTTTAAGGAGTTCGAACTGTTTTGGCACTACCTTTTTTCAGACGCCGATTTAGTTTGGTAGAAGTTTGTTTATGAACTTTCTAATCGCATTGTCTGACGGAACAGATTACGTGGTATGTTGAAAGGTCGTCAATAGTCTCGTTACGTTGGTGCTAAGTAGTAAGAGTTAGATAATACGCTTTCACAGCGTAGCCTTGTTAACCCGACCAACTAAATAGTTGGTTATGACAGGCCAGCGACTTACTTTGCGTCAATCTTCTATCGAGGCCGAAAATCTTTTTTATAATATTTAAATATGTTGTAGCTAAACGATCGTTCATATAAATATCTACATATAGGCGGTGTTAGAAGACCTTTGTTTCTAACATGTAAATTATGCACGTTGCTGCGAATTGACAGTTTACATTATAAATATTCCAGTCAAAGTAATGAAATTATTTTAGGAAATAAGCAAACAGCTTGAAGTATACGACGATTTTTCATATTTAACCAACTAAGTATAATAAGTTTATGTGATATGTTATCGTACCTTTTTATACCATATATGTAACGCATGCATGCATTTCTAATTTCTTTTTAAATCAAGGCCACTCTTAAGCGGATACAACAATCTTACTTTACTATATGCTTGACTTATATTTACATGAACTTGAACACAAAATCTGGAACTGTTATTAATTTTAAGTTCAAGATACCTTTATCAATACAGTTAATTATTTCATTGCCGATTTTTATATTAATCAGTAGTTTGTATTATTAATATAACTTGTTGTTGCTGCCAAATAGAAGAACTTGAGTTTTCTTAGGGTTGATAATAAGATTGTGTTTTTTGGTAATATTGTAAATGTTATCAAGGTCGTGGTTTATTGCCCACAACGCAGTTTGGAAATCGCTTGGCCTAATTTAATATCATCAGCATACATCAGTATTTTACAGTATACAGCAATGGTCGGCAGTATTACGGTATATACTATAAACAATATGGGGCAAAGTATCGAACCTTGCGGATCACCCAATTTTACGTTACAAGCATTTGCAATATTTTCATTGAGTTTCACACTCAGCTTATGGTTACCAAGTTACGCGAGTACTAGTTTTTCTACTGGTATTTCCTCATTGGAGAACCTTATATTTTGAAGGATGGCAAACAATATAGCATGAATTATACTATCAAAAGCCTTGTTGAAGTCAAGAAGTACTAAAATAGTGAGATAGCCAATATATAAAACCTCCAAGATGTCATCAGTTACTTTCAGTAAAGCCGTTGTACAATCAAAATTTTCTTTAAATCCAGATTGTATAATAGAATATACTATTTGAATTAAGATATTCTAGGATTTGGTTGCACATTATTTTTTTCCAGATTTTTGGATTGAGTTGGTAATATAGTGGTCGGGAGCAAATTACTAAATAGTTCTGGAGAATTCTTTGGCAGAGAATGCACCAAAGTATGACACCAAGCTTTAGGAAATGTGCAATGAATGATACATGAGTTAATTATATTTGAAATGTGTGGAATGCGCAGCACGTGCTAATAAAATCAATGTTAATATTATCTATACCAGCAAGTTTGGTTTTACCAAGTATTTCACAAACTTCCTCTCATGAAACAGTTTTAAAGCGGAATTTATCAAAACTATTAGTGATTATGAAATTTCTAGAATATAGGTTTATTATCTCATTATTATCAGTTAATACTGCTGGAACACTAGTCAGAAGGTATTGATTTATATCATTAATATTGTTTAAATGGTCTAGGATGTTTCTAGTTTCTTTTGTTACAATATTTATTTTTCTTAATTTATATATAGTTTTACTGACGGCAAATTTAAAATAAATTAACTTTTATTTTCTATAGCAGTGTTTGTTAAATTTCTCAATTCTTTGTAATATTGTTTCTCATGTTCATAGTTCAGACCAGATTTGATTGTTTGACTAAGTTTCTTTTTGGCATTATTTGTAAGATCACGCATAAGTTTTATATTGTCATTAATCCAGGGTAGATTAGGTTTAGACAATTTTAAGTAGTGCAGTGGAGCAAATGTATTTAGTGCTGATTCCAAAACTGTATTAAGTAATTTTTTTAAGGTTCTGATAGATGGGTTATTAGTTATTGGTTAATAGTTTTAAATGTTGTTTAGGTTTTCTTTTTGTGTAAAATGGTGGGCGGTATTCGCATTGTAATCCGTTTTGCAAATTTATGTATATTTACTTCTTAAACCTTAACAGGTTTTATATATAATATAATAATAAAATATTACATGTAACGAAAATATATTATAAATATTATTATTAGTATTTATGCTATTTACGCAAAAAATAATATAAGAATTTAGCTGATTAAACACATAATCTACGTGAACAGCTATGTACTTATTAAAACATATATTTCAAGCAAGTCTATATAATTATTTTAAATTAATTTATTCAAATAACTAAATAAATTGTATAAGCAATAAATGTATTGCTTTAAGATATTGAGATTGATTGAGGAAGGAATGAATTAATCAATGAATGAAGTATTCTATTCAGTAGGAATTATTAGAGTATTACAACCCAATTTAACAAACTTTGGACTATTTAGGATTAATATTCAGGAGTTATAATTACTTCACCAAAAACACATAATGAGGAATTTTAATCAAATCCTGCATATTAATTTTCTCTAAAACACGCACTCATCACAGAGCAGAAAACCCTTTCCATAAAAGGTGCACGACCCATTTCTTAATCGAAAACTTCTCAACCCTTTTCTTTTTCTCAATTGCTACCAATAAAACCATCCCAAATTTGTTTATCCCCCGTTAAGAGATTTGCATCCGATTGCTCTCTTCCCTTCCATCAATTTCCCCGATTTTCTTTTAAAACAACCCACCCACCGTTTACGAAAGCCACCCCTTTAATATCATGTAAATGGACGATCCTGTTTGTCGATCGTGCTTGCCTTTCCGTCGTGGATAATCGAAAGCGGCTTAAAAGCGGGAGACTCAATTAAAAAACATTTATGATGAAAAAATGAGAGGTTGAGAATGGGAAAAGTTTTACCTGCAAATTCCCCATTATGATGTAAAATAAGCGTTAAAAACGTTTACATATAATTTTCTCACAAAGAAAAACGTATTGTTATGTTAATTTTTTTATTGGAAGATGCATTTGCGGGGTGAAGATGTCGTTTTAATGAGATTACGCTCGACATAGGAGTATGGAGCTGAATGGGCACTTGAACGTGATGATCCAATTTGTGGACTAGTTAATGGGGTCCTTGGGTTAAGCACTTTGGATATATTCGTAACTATTTAGCAGCGAGATTTAATCAAACTTAATATTTTACGGTCTAATTAATTACAAATAATTTTATTATTATAGTCACATTTGTTCCATATAATACAAATTAGAAAAGTTGTTGATCTTCATAAAGTTATTATGGATTTTTTATTGAAACTTTTACAATCAATCAATTACATTAAATTAGTTGTTTCACTTAACAACTTCTATTATTAATGCCGTAGTATATACATTAATTATTTTCAAAATAAGCTTTATTTTGATCACAATAATATTTTGAGAAATTAATTTGTGCTCTGTGTTACTTTCTAAAATAAATTTTATAAACTATTCAAATCGATTTGTTTACTTACTATATTATGTTGAGTCATTGAAACTACTTTAACTTTTCAATTGTGATGGAAAAAATCAAATGCGGAATCAAAGCAGTAAATACCAAACAATAAATATGACCAAAAAGAAAGATGTATGTTTTATCAAAAAAGCATAAACAACGTACTTTTTGTTATCCTTAGGTGGTTTGTCAAGCGTACCGGTACTACGGTCCTAATGGTCCTATTGTGCACCTCTGACATCTTACAACTTTAGCAGTTCTGTCACTACTATGAAGTCCAGGAGTCTTTACCAAGGGATTGTTTTTAGTTCTTCTTGTGGTAGCATATGCTTCCCAAAGTGAACTATGCGTTGCATGTTGAATGCTTTGCATTCACACAGCACATGCTGCGGAGTCTCTTTATTCTCCAAACATCCGTGGCATAGTAGATTTTTTTTATACCCAATTTATGCATGTGCTTGTTAAGACTTTAGTGTCCGGTAATCAGTCCTGTGAGCTTTTTGGTCTGACTCATTTGCGATACTGCCTTTTGAGTATTTTGTGTTGGTTCTGTTAGAAATAATCTGGTGTGATTCATCCCCGACAGTTTTTTCACAAGTTATTGTGTTCCTTTGCAAGTTTGCGTTGGATTATTTCTTTTCCGGTTTTGTGTGGAATCCCGAATGTGGGTTCTGGTCCAATAAATGTCCCAGTTATTCCCTTTCTGGCTAGCTGGTCCTCCTTAAGGTTCCCTTCTATGCATTAGTCTCTCGGTGTCTTCAAGCTATCTATGCAATCCAAGACCAGTTTGGATTTTATTACTATCCTGCAATGCTGCTTTTCTGTCGGAGATGTTGCTAATCGGTCTGTTGAATTGAACTACCGACTCCATCATGTACCTGGCATACCACTCAATGGCGGCCACTTCTGCTTGGAAAAGTGAGACATATTTACCCAGGAATATTTACTCCGCCCTGTGGGCACGGCCCTGTTTTTTATATAATGTTATTTTGATAGTCCTATTTTTGAGCATAGAGTTGACCCAATTTTGGACAAGAGGTGATATCCCTTGTCTCTTCATCGCCATATCAATGGAGGTAAGTAAAGTATTATCAAAAGCCCATTCAATGTCTAGGAATGCCTCTAAAGCAATTTCCATACAGTGAATTCTAAATGCATTTCTACTTTAGAATTTAAAATATGTTTTATTATTTTAAATGTCGCAAACTTTCAAAATGAATTATGTTAAGCTATTCAAAGTAAGTGGTTATACGTCTTCTTTCTCCTCTGTGCAATAAAAATATAAAGTGCGTCAAATGCATCTGGAAAGTTGCAACAAGTGGTACCAATTGCTACACTCTTTGTAAGACATTATTAGTGCACCTTGGTGATTATTATTAGTGCCCATTAGTAGCGTAGCAAGCTTAACTGGCGACTGAACGCACGATATCGTTTTGCTACCCCTCTCTCCATCCAAAAAACATATAACATCTTATTTTTGCAAAATATTTTCACCGAAAAAAAAATGTATTTAAAGTTTTATTTTATTTTTGTTTACGCTTTCATGTATTGTATACAAGTAGATATATGACTTTACTATTAGTAATATAATATTTTTCTTGTCTTGGATGAAATAAATTAATAAATTTCTTCATCAAAGTTCATTATTTAAAAAAAATTTCCACAATTAATAATAATAATAATAATAACAATAATAATAATAACTTTATTAATTCAAGAGATCACAAAGATGTAGGACATGTAAAAAGTATATACAAATACATAATACATAATATAGATATACAATACAACCAGCCTAGCACGGCCCACTGAAGATGTCTCCGCACAACGATAGAAAACGACGCATAACACGAGAAAGGCCCAGAGCATGCTCAGAGACGAAACGAGCGCTGGTTTTGTCTCTAAACACACTCCGTGCCACACGCCCCTACCCCCAGCCTCTCTAGCAGTGGACAGAACCACCCGCACTGGCCACGCTAAGCCGGCTGCACTATAAAGCCGTATACAATTTAAGATTAAAAATTGAAATATAGAGTTAGGATTCGTATTTAAAGAATCACATGCAAAAATTGCCATCTGAAAGATATTCTTGAATAAAATAATACGCTTTATAACATAGAATATTTCTTATCTTACATTTAAAATTGTTAAGATTTAAGTTCTTAAAATCAATTGGTATTTGGTATAATGGATTATGCAGTTTTACTCCCATATGATACGAGTATCTCACAAATAAATGCAGGTGCTTAGGGTATTCCAACGATGTCAACAACCATTTCTTGTTTTGTAGTTGTTTTGGCCGTTAGACACAGTATGAAACTTAGTGATATTTGTTTTCACGTACATTAGGACATGAAAAATATAGATACTGTATTTAGTAAGGATATTATGTTTATTAAATAACAACTTATAGGAGAATCTTCCGGGTTTTTTTGAAAATTTGTCGTGGGGCTCCTTTCTGAAGATTCTGAAGAAAAAATTATATCAACCCCAATAGCTGCACCCCATGCTACAATGCAATACTGCATTACCAATTCAAGTTGACCGTGATAAAATAATTTAAGAGCAGCATAATCAACTTTTGACGAACAGCCTGCTACATAACACAAAGTTGCAAGTAAGTTGCATGTTTTATTAACATGTGCTTGTTAGTTACTATGATTATCAATGATAACTCCTAGAAATCTAGTGTTTTTTTGGTTTGGTATAGATTTACTATTACAACTTATCAGAAGCGATTGATCAGGTTTTGAGGTATTTACATTAAAATATACCGCAGTTGACTTTGTTGAGTTTACATGCAATTTGTTTGATTGAAACCAATTATTTAATGATGTTAGTGCTATACTGTTGAGATAGTTCGAGCAAAAAATTAATGAAGTGTCATGCACAATACCATTTTCAATTTTTATATCGTTAATAATATAAATTAAAAATAAAAGAGGGCCCAAAATCAAACAATGCGGAACTAATTTTGCTTTTTTGATGTTCTTTAATAAATTTGAAGATTTGTGTTGATTTTATCATACTGATATTTATCTCCGAGATAACTTTGCAAAATATTTAAATCAAGTCTGCGTATACCATATTGCTGTAATTTATACAAAAGGATTTTAATGATCTACAAGATCAAATGCCTTGCTCAGGTCTAAGAATAACCCAACGCACTTTTTTCCGTCTTCAAGGTTTTGAAAAAGTTTATTTTAATAATTTAATAATAGATAAGTAGATAAGTTTGGTCGGAAACCATATTACAAGCAATTAAAAAGAGTGTTTGTTAAAGAACTTATATATTTTTTTCAATTAAACTTTCAATTACTTTAGAAAATGTATTCAATATTGAGATTGGTCTACAGTTTTCTTGCAAATATAAATCATCTTTTTTGAAAATTGATAATAATTTGGCGGTTTTTAGTTGTTTAGAAGCTTTAACAAAGAATTTTGCTAATTAAAGTTTTGAGTGGTGCGATTATAATATGCATACATTTTCTTAATAGGATTGAACTTATATTAGGATCAGAAGATTGTGTATTTTTTAAATGATGTACTACTTCCAAAATATCGTTGCTACGCCACTTAGATAATCCTGTTCCACCAACAAACGTTTACAGCTAGCAATTGAATTGAAGAAGCATCTTCGTACGAAATTATCAAGGTTCAAAGCTTTAACGAAGTTTTATGGTTGTTTTTCTTTTTCTATATCAAAGTAATCTCTTGATCTCTATCTAATATCTATTAAAATGTGTACTCTAAAATGAAATTAGATTTTTTAAGATCGTAAATTTTTAACCTTCTGTAAAAAATTACTTATACGCCTACATTTCTAACCAATTCTCCGGTCATTTTCTTGTATTAATACTCTATTGTTTACAAAAAGACTTTAAGCCTTTAATATTGCCTCTCCATAGGTCTCCTCTCAAGTTTCTGCAAGTTCAGCCATCAATGAATGAAGATCATCGAACGCTTCTCTAAAATTCATTTTTGGAACTGGTAATCTCATTGACAATAACACGTACCTATTATGCAGTAAGTCCTACTAAATTTAATGAGTGGTTATTAGAATTTACACATAATGCTTTATTATTGTTTTTAATAATTCTTTGTTGAACGCCAAACATGTGACCTGACATCATGGTAGCATTATCATTGCAGCAAAACATTGTGATCTACAGTTTGTTAATGAAATTTGATGGGAGTTTAATTTTTCTATAATTGTGGCTGCATGTATTTCTTTGATCTGTTGATAAAATCATTATCTATAGATTTCGGCGTTTCTTCTCGATGAGAGATGGTTTCCGAAAAATCATGTTTGCTTGTTGATTTGGCGCCTCTCTGCATGTGACGCCTGTGGCTTGATAGACCCCTCCCTATTTGTTACGCCACTGGTGCTGATGCTCTAAGTCTAATCTACTTTAAAATGTTTGAAAATAATAATTTTCAAAAAGTTATGTTGCGTAAACTTCACTTAAATTTGTTAAAAATTCTTCCGCTCTATACGAATAATAATATTTACTAATATATTTTTAATCTCACCACAAATATGTGGCGTACAAATTGAAACATTTGCATTGCTCGTGATGTGGTTCACTAAGTCAGTATAAATGAGTTTTCATCATTTTGGCTAGACGCACGGAAATGTGCCGAGAAATGTGTCCATCTATTACTAGCTTTTGAGTATTTTTGATAGTATTTTAATTTCATTATATCTTTTGTAACTAAGACCACATAATCACTCACTTGACTATATTATTACTTTGATATTTCTTACTGCGTGTTTGCAAAATTGAGAACTTACATATTTGTAAATTATTAAATTACAAATCAATAAAAGTAATTTAAACCAACACGAAAATAGATTTACAGTAACCGCAATACTAATAAGTACATAATGTGTTGTAACAAGATTACTCTTGAACGGTATAAATTTTGCAATTCAGTGCGTAAATGGGGCCGAACCCACCACAGATAAATAAAATTAATGTGAGGTTAATAATTTCATTTAATGTTAATGTTCAATGAAATAATGTTAATAAAATAATTAATTTTGTCAATATTTTTATGCAAATATTATCACGTATATTTCAAATTATTTTGAAGTGTAAAGGTCGGTTAATTCAAGTGTGCTTTGTCGTATGCATGTACACAGACAGACAAGTGGTTTCCACGCCGGTATTATCGTGCTAGAAATTTCATCCAGATCCTTGCCCTCGCAATCAATAAGTGGTAAAGTGAACGCGTCCCCTACCACAACCCTTATTAGAAACGGCATGATTTAAATAAAATATGTGTATCGGGTTCGTTGCTAAGTTCTTACAATCGAAAGAGCGATTATCGGGATTTTTAATGGAAATTGTATTTTAAGCTGGTAGTTTTCACTGCAATTTAGGAATAAATTCACATTGGCATGTGGGAATTAATTTTCTCAATATTTAACAGTTGAAATTGATTTTTGTCTAGCTTGCCGGTCAATATGTACTTTTGGGAATTCATTTCTTTTCTTTTCAATGCAATTCTCATTAAATCTATTTCAAAAAGATATATATATATATATATATATATATATATATATATATATATATATATATATATATA
>JARJEC010138810.1:0-25491 GCA_030264575.1 Tachinus sp. AB-2021 | reverse complement strand
TAAAATTGTGTACTAAAGTTTACGAACGGTTGAAAGATGTTGCCAACAATTAAGGAATCTTTGTAAAAAATATGTATGCAATAATATAAAAAACAAAATGTTTACAAAATATTAATAATATGAAATGTAGCATAATATTTAAAAACGTTGAAACGTTTATTTAATAAACTATTAACTGTTACTTCGTGAAACGTAAAGAAAAAATAACCGAGAATGATAAAATGTAGAAAAATCGTGAAATGTGTGATGAAAATGTTAAAAATTTATGAGTATGTTTAGAAAATAATGTGTAAAATTAATATAACCAAATATTATCAAAATAATGTGAAAATAGGCAACTACGCGAATATATGCAAAATGTTGATAAAACATTG
The DNA here is from genome assembly GCA_030264575.1 of Tachinus sp. AB-2021. Taxonomy (NCBI): domain Eukaryota; kingdom Metazoa; phylum Arthropoda; class Insecta; order Coleoptera; family Staphylinidae; genus Tachinus; species Tachinus sp. AB-2021. The sequence continues at coordinate 25,117 of JARJEC010138810.1, read as the reverse complement.
CTGTGATTTTGTATAATATCGATAAACATTATAACAATTATAACGAAATATTACAAAACATTGTAAAATTGTTGACAAATATAATTAAAGTAACAACTCACGAGTATAGAAGTTCCTTGCAAAACGTTGAAAAAGAAGCTAAATTGTTTTTAAATGTGGAGAAAATGTAAAAAAAAAGCTGTAAAAACATAAAGAGTGTATTATCAATTGCAAAACTAATTAAAATGTTATTAAATATCACAACAAATACTGTGATTACAAAACTTTGAGAAATGTTGCAAAATGTAAATATAACGTATGTAAAGTTATGAAAATTATGTAAAATATGTATTGAAATGCTTATTCTAAAATTATGATAAACTTAACGCAATAGTATTTGTAAAATATTTGAAAGCTAGCTATTTAGCTCGTCCTACGGAGCGCATTAAAATTTTATTATATTATCATCTGGTAGGTATCCAAGAAATTCTGCAATGCAAATTAATTCAAATCTGAAAAATATAAAGCGTTGAAACAATATAAGGGTTGAAACGAGCAAAATAGTTTGAAGGGTGACTGAGAGTTTTAGAAATGAATGAAAAATCTTACAAAAATGTCTGAAAAAGAACATGAAAGTTAAAAATGAAAAATTAGAAGTAAACAGGGAAAAATATTATAATAGAAATGGGTATACTAGTATACAAACAGAAAGAATAAGAGTAAATAAATAAGTGACATGGGGTAAAATAACTGAAAAAAATATGGATGTACAAAAACAAGAAAGAAATACACGTGTGAACGAGACTAGGTACAATGAGAATTATAAAAATATAATAACAACCGACGTGCCATTGTACTTAGTAAAACAAAGAAAAAGTTGATAGCAAGATTTAGGTGTAGAAATGAGGAGAATGTATCAAATGTTTTGATGAAGAGAAAAAATTTGCGAGGCCAATAAATCAATTGAACAATTACTGAAAGAATTAAACTGAGATGTAAGAAGCATAGAATGGATGAAATTGGTGCTGAGAAGAAGAAATGATTTAGCAATAGATAATGAAATTTATTTACCTAATGAATTTTGATGTAAAAGAATATTTTTTAATTTCTATATGTTAAAGCGTGTTCATAATCTATAGATGTAATTTTCAAGGCCGAAGTGCCAAAAAATAAACAAATATTATTATTATAATAGCGCACGTTCGAGTGTGTACTATACGGAACTGTCGGTCCGTCAAGCGCACGCTTCATAAAGCCTAGCCTATACAGGGTCAAAAATTAATGTAAAATAACATGAGAAAATGTAAAGATGCATACAAAGAAGATTTCGTATGCATCTAAATCTCACAAAATAAATAGAGTACTAACCTCAATTGGCTCTATCAAATAAGATCAAATTCAACCAATTGGAGGGGGTGGACGGGCGTGAAAATGATAAATGGAACCCCTCAATTTTTATTACTAATATAAAACGGCACAGTACGCCTTGGACGAAAAAAGTGTTAAATTTAAAAGTTGCGTATTTTTCCAGTTATAGAGCCAATTAAGGTTAATACCATCCCAGATATTATTTCGTCAATTTTTTTTAAAGGAGTGGACAAGTGAGAAACAAAAATATTTCAAAATTTAATGTGAATTCAAAGTACACTATTAAAATTGCACCGTGCATAAGGTTTGTATATCCAATTTACCTAAACAACGGGACGTAAGTAATTTACATAGGTTCCTAGGAATATAATGAAATATAATAAATAATGATATAGTTGGTGAGCCGTGCACACAAGCCAATCATTTTCTGGTTATATGCCAGTATAACAAGTTACCGTACACGTGTTGTTGTATATATTAGTTGTTTCTTACTTGTAAATAAGTCAATAACTACATTATAACAAAATAATAAAAATTGTATAAATTCCGATAAATGACAAAAATCGTACAAATTTTGCTTTAGAAACGTCAATTTTAGCAGTCAATTTAAATTATTCTAATATAAAATTATTGATATTAGATTAGTTTTGGCATAGTTTTGGTAGCAGAAAAAAAACGTAATAACCTACTCAGAACGTTGTACGTACATATATATCAATAATAATCTTCCTCTAGAATGTTATAACGTACCTACCTACGTTCCTTGTAACTTAAGTATTATGCTCAACATATATACAAGTTTGTATTGTATTTTGAAATTACATGATGCTGTTATGATGTTTGATTTAGAATTCAGATTATTTACATTTTTATAGAAACTGTACATTATTTTCAAATTATTTAATAATTAAATAGTAATAAATAACTGCCAACATGTCATCAAACAAGCAATCAAAATTAAATTGAAGGTTGGGATTTTCAAGTTAAATGTTATTAAATTAATGAATCTGCACAATTTTTCTGCAATGACAGATTTAATTGATGTTTTTGAGCTGTGTTGCTTGTTGATTTTCTTGTTTCTGGGCAGTTTTATAGCTCTCGGGCAATAAAAGAGAAATTGCCCACGCATTTTTGTGCTAATAATAACATTATAAGGACAAAATAAAATATAAAATCAGAAAACAACAATATAACATGCATTTTATTATTTTAACCGTGTTTTGTTCTAAAAATTATATTTATATAAAATAAAAATCAGCTCAATTAATATTTGAATTACGAATATGCGACTAAAGTGATAATATTGATAATGTAATTAAGACAACATTAAATAAACATTACTGTAATCATCGATTATTTATCACAAATCCGAGAACATGAATCAATGTTGCCCATAATATAGCCAAACGCAATACAAGTATTATGAGGCTGGTGTCTCACTTTGCCTTGACAGTTCATTAACTGGAAAGCAAGTTTCCCCTAACAATGCAGTAATTATATCTTTATATAACTAACTTGGTATGTCGACAAATATTTTATTTTGTAGTTTAATGAAAGATTTTATTAAAGTTCAAAAATAAATAAATTAAAAATTCGATTACAATCGAAATACATTTTCATTATTAATAATTAATAAATTATGAAACCTCTTTCGGTATTATACTCAATAATTGTCAAACATTAAAAAATAATAAACTTGTATCAATTAATTTCTATTATAATAATAGTAATAATTAATATGCAGAAACATTGTCCTAAATATGATGATCTATTGTTGTTAATTATTGACGTCATTACGACAAGACACACACACACACACATTGAAAGCATTATATTATTTATTCACCACAAACTATTCCAGGTGTGTAAATTGTCCACAAATGAATTTTTAATTAAAAACAAAGATCTCAACATTAAATTTTAGAATATAATATTATTGTACTTACGAACAACACCAATTAAATCTAATTAATATTGAAAAGTCCTTACCTGCAACAAAAAACATTTATTATATTTATAATCAATAATTTTAAATTAATATACTTAATAAGAATAATACTAAAAAAATCTATATATATTTAAATTTTAAATGAAAAAAAATTAGATGTTTCGATATCAACCTTCGTGTATTATGAATATTTAAAAAAAATGTGTATATTCTGCTCAAATATGTAAAAAACAAGTTGGTTTACACAATTAATTTATTACATTTTATTGTTTCTAGAACTGTTTAAACGTGGAATAAATTAAATAAACATTCAAATGTTAACTTGAAAGTACTTGCTTAGAATAGCCGTTGTAGCACTCCAGAGTTTTAGAAAATTTATAGGCTTTTATTCAAGTTTATATCCTTGAGCCTGGCTAAAAGTACCATAAACATTATTACCTATGATATACTCGCAGGAGCGCCGCGAATAGATTTCATTACGAGAGGAACGGACGGTGAATTATGGAAAAGCTCCGAGGACTTTACAGCAAGACAACACGTACCTCGCCAGGATTTTTCTCTGTTTATTCTAGCGCGCGGCCTATGGCAAGCAACACGGACGCTAATGAAATACCGGCACGTGATCGTAAACAAGTCAAAACTATCAGCTAATCACATTAGAAAGGCCTGCTAACTTATATTATTCGCACCGCAAACTGTAATTAATATGCAAATCGCATCGGGCCGAAGCAGCCGTACAACAGTTCTAATTTATTTAATTGTACGAGATAACTGCATTTTATATTATTTTACTTTTATTCTACATCTGGGGAAATAAGCAAGAGAAGAGAAATCTCATTATCAGGACGCTACTCTTCCTCTCCGAAATAAAATCAACACGAAAATAATTAGTTTCATGGCCCTTCAACTCGCATAGAGCTTTCAGATATGCAAATCGTGAACATAAAAAATGCTCGCTTTAACTAGAAGAAGCCATATTTTTTACAACCTTGCAATAGTTTTAAAACTATCTCCTCTTTTAAAAGGAAATAGGTTGAGAATTCTTTCAAATGGTGCTACTAGCTCAGAAAGGACGCAGCAAATTTTAGTATCTGATGGTTAATATATTACGATACCAGTCCTGGACGCCAATTGAATTTTCGTTTTCTTTACTTCAATCTTGTATATTAAACAATAAAAATTTTTAGAAAATACATAATAAAATTTAAAATAAATTATAAATGCATATTTTAGCTGGTCCGTTCTTGTAACATAATTAACAACTGTTTAACTGTTAATATATTAAATAGTTCTTATGACTTATTTTGACACAATCTTAAACACAATTATTTTCCTAGGGACAATTATAAAAAATCTCTAATCCAATTACTTCCTAGCTTAAACTGCTATATACATCCCGTTTTAAAGTAATTTCTTTAAATGTTCTTTTCCTATTTTATATTATAGTACTTGTATTTTTGGTTTTACAAAACTGGCCACAACGAAATAGATATATTATCTATATAGTGTGTTTATAAAGTTAAAACCATTTAAATCTGGATAGAACAATATGTTGAATAAGCAAAGTCAATGTTAATTAAAACAAAAACAAAACTATTTAATTAATTCATAAAATTGATTATAATATAAGTTCTATAAAAACAATATTTTATTATTAAATAAAAAATTAAGCATAACCGCACAAACTAGTCTACATATATGTTATACCTTTTTCACACATTATAAAAATATAATTAAATAACCTGTGTTCTGTATTATCTCTACCAAAAAATCTAGACAAATCATACACCTCAAAATAAAGCCACTTAAAACGATGTTCTAACCTCCACCATATTAAATCACCTACATTCGCCATACAATACTTTACCACCGTTTTATATTCGTTCTTTGCCTCACGAAACTTCTCCTAACCCCAACACATAGCGTCTCTTATAGACTTCAGTTCAAAAACCTTAATCTTTTCCACTATCCACTCTGCAAATAACATTATTCTCCGTCCCATTTTGGATTAAGACCTAGACACTCTTCCCATAATATACGCTTTAACCTAATTACCAGAATTGCAACTCTACTCAGTACTAACAAATGTATCCTAGCTGACTTCATATCATCCATTGTTCAACTATACGACCGCTTATGACATGCCAAGTCAAATTACACCATAGCAATATGCCCCTCACATAATCATTTTATTTAACTCCTTTATTCACCACCGCCCCAATAAAAATTTTATAGGTAAAACCCTTCCTTTCTATGGCAAGGGTGCCCTAGAGTTTTTCTCTCTCCAGATCTTTTCAACTCCTACCCCTATGACAACTTCCATCGTATAATCTCTATGCCTAAGCAATCAATTGCATTTGGACGTTAGATCAGATATCTAGCGTCCAAATCTCTCATAAATATCTTCTATCTTGGCTTCTTGGTTTCAAATCTGGAGAATTTTTCCGAACCCTCGCAAATTACAACTAATATTTTTTGCATATTCTATCACAGCGTTACTCCCACAACAACAACTTTATATCCATAAACAACCACGTAAAAGAGCCAATAAAGCAAGCTATATATCTTAACTTTACTCTTTCTCCTTGCAATAACTAGCTCAGCTCGTACTCCTAAAAAACATTAAAATGCCCAAATTTGCACATCTCCCCGCTGTTGTCCAGCAGCGTGTCAAGCCCTCTAAAATACCTGATAACCTCCTGGATAATCTAAAAAACCTTTCCCTTAAATATAAAAATAACACTATTACTATCTGTTGCTATTCCTTCTACCTCATATTCAAGTTCCACGTGTTTATCTTTTCCACCATACTATCAAGTAAGTAACAGTAACAGAAAAATACATGTATATAAACAAATAGACAATTACCAAACAGGTTAGTGAGTAGATTATGAACAGGTAATTACAAAGGTATACAAAACAATTAAATAGTAATAAAGTAGTAAACATAATGATTTAAAGTCGAAATTCAAGTCGCATTTATTTTTTCTTTAATAAAAATTATTTTTGTGCTTAAAAACATATATTCTTGTTGTATTTATTTTTTAAAATAGAGTACCACATAGTAGAGGTCGAACCCATTCTTATGATTATTGTAATAATATTGTATATTAGCATTATACTTAAATACAATATAATTTTTTTATTCTTCAGTATGTCTTAACTCATTTTAATTGTTATTTTTTATGTTTTCATTCAATTCAATATAAAAAAATTAATAACCAAGCGCAGAAGAGGGAAAACCTTTTAGAGCATCTTATTCTCTGTATGTTCTTCTTTGTATTAATCATTATAAATAAATAAACTTATACATTTTAAATTTTTCTTTTATTCGTTCTTATATCATAAAACGAATTTTCTTTGTAAAATAATATTAATTTTTAATTTACTAAATGAGTATGAATGAGTCTGGTGGATGTTTGCTGCCTGAAACATATTACCAATAATATAAATTTTTAACTGCATCAATAATCTTCTGAAGCGGAATTTTCGTCAATGACCTTACAAATTTAGTTCTTATGTAGAAGAAATCCATAATCGCAAATTTCTACGTACAAAACATCATAGAAGGAACAATTTTATATTTAAGTGATTGTGCTTTGTCTCACGTTGCTGCTGAAATACTAGACTACCTTTGATTTATAAATATGCCAACAAACCAGGAATTAAAAAATCCATATAAACTCGATAGAGCATATATGAGATGCACTAAAAAATTACTCGATGATGATAATTGAAAACGAACCAAAATATCACTTTTTATTTGAATTTCCACATTGTTAAATTTTTCCCGAAGATGATGCAGCAACTTTGTAAGCAAATGGAAGTGGTGGTAAAGTTGGTACCATTAGCTTTATTTTTGCAATTTGGCTCTTGGTTCCTTTTCAATTATCATCCAACTAATCGCTTTAGTGTCTTGTGACTTAAGTACTTGAGTAGTAGTGACTTTATGTCTCTATGACATCGTACAGTTTCTTTTATCAAATATTGTATATATTTTTCAACTGTATAGAAAAAATGTTGCGTTAAATAGATAAGTTACCAATATAGAAAAAAAGTATACAGATTTGTTCATTTAACCAAATGTCTTTCTTGGCTTAATTCTGGAAACCTAGTACATACAGATATAAATTTAAGCTACTCCAAAGTAGAATGATGAAAGTCAAAATTTAAAAATCTGACACATTTTTCAAAAATATATTTTCAATTCTATGTAACTATAAAAAAATATAGTTAACTTGTAAGTCAACATTACATTTTTGCAAACAGAGTGAGTTGAAGTATTATGATAGATAAACTTTCATACTCATTTCAACTTTTTCTCCAATTATGTCTATAATAAATGGACGTACCTCATTCTAATTTTTAAGTACTCGTTTATAAGTACGCCACAAATTTCAAAATAATAATCATAATACCTAAAAATTTACAAAAATAATGTGAAACTGGTAGTTATTAATTTAGTATCAAAGTTAATCGAGTACCACGTACTAAACTTAAAAATCTTATTATATTAACAAAACCGTTTTATGGTTAGCAAAAACCAGATGTTTTTATAATTTCTGATTTTGATAAAACATTTTTGACAAAGTTTTATATTATAGGTAATATTTTATCGACTACAGTATCATTTTACTGAAAACTTAAACTCTAAAATAATACGCATATTGCGCTTTTTGTTAAGATGGCACAGTCAACATTTAACATTCTGCTAAAAGTATCTAAGTAATGAAGATTGTAGTTTAATTAAGTAAATTAATCACATTTAAATTTGCAATTATTAATAAAGGTGCAGTATGTTTTCGGTAACATAAATTTCACAGGAGGAAAGAAAAAGCCGAGTGAATAATTTCCCGAACGTGGGAGTGGTACAAGTAAAGTAGATAATTGTCCGGATGGGGAGCAATAGATTACATTGTAATGTAAGTGGCCGCCGGTCCCCGTTAAAACATGTAATATTACATGTCGAATTGTTCTAGCAACTCAAACTACATGGAAATATATCCAATAACGCAAGCACATAAAACAGTGGCTCCCGGTATTTATGGCTCTCCGATCCGTTGTCCAGTGAATATTGAGCCATTATATTAATTAATACATTCAGTAATTGCGGAATGCGAGACACAGTAATTTGGGTAATGAACTGTGCAGCGATGATAATTCACATGGCGATTTCTGCTGCATCGTATTTTTAAGAAAATGCTGGTAAAAGTTTTAATGTATTGCGCTAGCCCCAAAGGGTTCATAGCAATTAATTAACGCACGGAACCACATATAATAGTAATTATGTGGGATAGATGTAGTTTGTAAATGTAGTCGTAGTGATGTAGGTCTGATTAATAACGAGTTTCCAGGTGGTTGGGTTTCCAAACGAAACTATGGCAGTAAGTTAAAACGCACAGAGTCGAGTGGTATGCGTACCGGTTTTGGGTACCATTAATTTACGTGAAAAGCATTTGTTAAACTGAACACACATATTCATACGCAAGTAATGGGACAATTAAACAACTTTAGTTCCTTCTAAACGAATTATTGCACTAAAACAAGTCCATTATTATTCTTGGGAGAGCAGTTAATATTCTAGAATTAGTAGTAAAAATTAATTAAACTTTATTATTACAATTATAATATACGATTAATTTGGTTAGTGGTGGCTATTTTAATTCACTTAAAACCTTATTAATATATGAATTAAAATAATAAATATTTTAAAAATAAAATAGTTCAATAGATTAAGAATCTCAAAGTAAAATAATGATCAATATAAATAGTGATCTGAAAAGAAATACTTTTAAAGAAAGCTGTATTTGATCTCAAAACAATAACAAATAAAATCATTACTATATATTTTTTAAGATTGGTTAATATATTCATCCGGTAGTTATATAGAATGACGAATTTACAAAGTATAACTTTTATAATATTTTTAATATTTTAGGTTTTTTTATCAATGCTACTAGAACCATGTTAAAAATCAGTTTTTTTTAGTTATCCCAAAACTTTCTATAAAATCATCGGATTTACATCGTATTTAGCAACAATATCTATAACCTATTTTGATTTTTATCATTTAAACAATTTTACTACATTGTTTAGCTAGCCACAATAATAAGTATGATAACTGTTTTTGTTTAACAATACTCAACATATCTTAAAACTATAGAATTATTGCAAAAAATATCTATTTTTTGTTTATGATTAAAAATACTATGTTGCTTCTACAATTCAAGGAACGCAATTTGAAGTTAGAATGTCTTCGCAAGTTTATTTTTTACTCAAAATCAAGGTTTTTGCAAAAACAAATAATAAAAATTATTTAAAAAATTGAACTGCTGTACTTCGCCTTATGTTAGGGTTTGGCGTAGTGTGCGCAGTAGAAAAACAAAGATAGGAAACAAAGAATCCCAAAAAAAAATTAATTAATTAAATTAAATTTTGTTTCAATTATTTTATTGCATTATTTGTAATTGTGTGAACTTCGAAAATGGTATTCCACAAAATAAAAATGAACAACATAGAAGATGTGTAGTTATTTAAAGCAATAAATGCATTAAAGCTTCTAAAACAATGTAATATAAAACCTTACGACAATATGACTATGCTCTGAATTGATACATTTTTTTTTGACCTCTCGCAAAGAAAAATGCACAATCCCAAAGTTGCACCATCCTCCGGTCCCTGCTTAAGAAGTAACTAAACCGCTACGTTTCATTCGAATGCAGAAAGTTTAACTTTATAGCGTTTGATTAGATAAGTATACGATTGTCGAGAGTTAAGTGGTTAACAGCAAAATGTTTATGTGAAATAATGCAAAACTCATTGCTGGCTAGAACTTCATCTTCAACTTTCATTATTATTTTACTATTACTGTTAATCTATTATTATACGAGGCGGCCTAATAGGTGTTGACTGTATCGTTTTATTAGAATGCAGAAAATTTAATTTTAAAGTGTTTGAATGGACATGTGGATAAAATTTTTATATGTAACTAATTACTGACTATGCCATCATCTTCAATTTTCATTATCTTACTGTTGCTGTTATTCTATTATTATTATTTAAGTCGATCTAACAGGTGTTGACCGCTAGGAGCTGTCACTGACAAAGCAGCTACGGTGAGCTGTGATATAACAGCTTAAAGTGTTCGGCATTCCATGCAGTTTAGTCGCCATGAATAGGGTTGGTGCAATAAAAAGTATTTTGGTAATTCTGCATAATACGACTCCACAGCATTTTGCAAGTTTCTATCTGATACAAGGATACACCTCCCAACGTGTTTTTTGAGGTTTATGAAAAAGATAATTGTCACAAATGACAAAATCGGTACTGTAAGTTGGATTTTGTAATTCCATAAAGCCGGATTAATTGATTACTTTATGAACAATTTTTGTTTATGCGACGTGCAGGTGCAACGTTTTTTAGTCTATTTCAAGTTTTTTATTGTGTCTTTGTATCCATTTCCGTTATAGTAGTCCCTTTTGGAATATACTCACTTAAAAGAATCCCTTCAACGTTAAAAAAAACAAAGGCCATCATCTTCGGGAACAGCAGAAAATTGCATCCTTGCCATCTTGGGGTGGAGAGTCTATATGAACCCATTTCTTGTTTCGTCGGAGGGTCCCGGTGGTGCACCCAAGTCACATCATTAGTTATAATTCTATATGTAGAGGAAATCTTCATCTTGGAATAAAGCAGTTAAATTCTCCTAAGAAATTTGTCATTTACTCCGTTTTAGTTCCCGACTCAGTTGAATCGTGCCAAAACTTTGTTCATTCTCAAATCTTCGTGAAGAATTTTGAGAAAACTGATATTTATATTTTTACAGTTTGATGACAGATAATTGATAGATGATTTCGCCAGTTCATGCTTTCAGAAATCTTTCACATTTTGGGTCATCATGAATGAATTCCCTACCATTTGAACTGTACCAATATTTAACTTGGAAATAAAATGGGCTACTTTTAAATCATTCATTTTTGCCTCATTAAACTGATATAAAAGTAAGACATGTTAAACGATTAAAACAAAACTTGGAGATGGCAGCATAAAATGTCACATAAACTTATCATAAAAAATTGTCGCATGAGCGTATTGTTTTCAACGTTTTTTATAGCGCTAAGAAGATAACATAAAAATTCGCTTCGTATCTTCAGTAACATCAAAAATCACAAAAATCCTGCTCATCAATAATAATAACAATAATAATAAAAGTATTAATAATGATAATAATAATAATAATATAAGATAATAATAATCATAATAATAATAATAATAAAAATAATAATAATAATAATAAATTTTATTTAGGTTTTAACCTTTAAATAAAAATATTTTAACAAAGCATAAATTAAAAACTAACTATATTAACTAATAACTAAGAAACTAAATAAAAAATGTGGTGCATAAACAGTAGAAACCTTATATGTACTCTATAAACAATTTAAAATACAATTTCAAGAAATAAACACTGACATATTGAAGCAATTTTGTCGAAACATGGCATAATCATCAAAAATATCAAACTTTGAGTTTTTTTGAAAAATATTACAGGTCTTCATCATATGATTTAATGGATTGTTATAATACATTTTATGATTCTAACTAGTTCATTCTTTATTGTTTTGTTAATATTTTGTAAACATAACTTATAAAAATAACTATTTCGTCTATTCATTCCGATGACTTTTCCATATTTCCGGATTGATAATGTAACGTGAACTTATGAAAAATAATGCCCGATCATTACGATGGAATACCCAGAAATTTAATTATTACCTTTAAAATATTAGATTGGTAAAATACAAAAGTCAATTTGTACCTGCGTATTAGATAGAATTTACTTTTTGAAAATTTCAATACCATCAACTAAAATTGTACATTGTAGATTAATATTTAAAAAAATAGTTAATGACTAATTATTACATTAAATCTCACGGCTATAAATTTAAACGGTAATTAATTGCTGATAAGAACAACCTCAGTTGGTACTTTGTGCATTATTTACGTCTGTATTTTAATTTAAACAAAACACGGAATTTCATTTGCTATAAAGCGATTACGTCTCCCCCTGCTGTACTCTTTGCTACGAATGTGTTGTGTGCGAGTTTCATTGGGTCGAAACTGTTATATAAAATATACATATATAAATTAATGCGGAGCCAAGTCGTAAATCTCCGCCAAAAATTTAATTTAGATAATACTAAAAGCGTATTACGGATGCAATAATTGATGGGTGAGTTACACGTGTTTTCGGGCGAGGACTTTATTTTAAACTGGCTTTAACCGGGGCGGGCGGCACGCGATGCCTATCGTTGGTCGGGGCCACATACAAACATATAATACGAGTGCATGGTACACAACCACGCCTGGCATCAATCAGTAATCTGGAACATGTGTACCAATCTATAAAACAAAACGTTTAAACAGAGACCTCGCATGATAAATTAGAAATTGCCGGCCAGGAATCAATTGCATTGTAAAACTACCCACTTCTGTGTTTAATTTACGAATAATTCGATTTTAATTCAACATTATTTAAGCCAACTGCCCTTTAATTTTTACAATTGGTTATGTCTTTTGAGTTATTTGTAATTTCAAATTAATAAAAAATGTTAATTAAGAGTATCTAATGTTAAGAATCAATTTTTGTCAGAAAACATATTCATAGCAGTCTTTAATATTGATTCGTTTTTTAGTATAATCTAAAAACTTAAACACAAAAAGTAATATGGAATGTGGTTGTCTTTTCTGCTTTCTCCCCACAGCTTTCATCTTATAACCTTGCCACTTCTCTTGTGTTGTCCCCCACATGTCCGGCCTATTCCAATCTTGACTTTCTCACCTACATATTTGGCTATGTCGTGTTTGTCTATTTTATGTTCAATTCATGTGTTGTTGTTAAAGTCTATCTCTCAGTATTATACTAAGTATCTTCCTATGGACTGTTTTTGCTATACATGCATTTTAATTTGTTTTATTAGTTTAAAGTTGCTCTATTTCTGTCAACTATAGATTAATCGCCAACGTCAGAGGTTGACCACATCTGAAAATTTTACCGCAAATACAGGGATCCCAACCTGAATTATTGGGTTCTTTAACGTGCAAGCAACATCAACGCAGTACACGGGACCTACAGTTTGTTTTTCTTTTCCTTTAACCTGATAAAGTCAACCTTTCAAGTATGAATGCCCGGAATCAAACCCGGGACCCCTGGAACAGCAGTCAACACACTACTGAGCAATTTGTGTGACTTTTATTTTAATTTGAATTCCCTTAATTAATACCCATGTCTCGAAACTGTACGTTTGTACTGGCAATATACATGATACATTGCCTGTCTTAAACTTATTGGTTTGTCCATCTTTACTATAAGTTTTAGTTTACCTTATGCAGCCGAACCAAGTGCTACGTGCTTATCAATTCAAGCTCTTTTGTTAGTTCATGATTCGTCTTACCCATTGTAATTATCTTACTTAAATAGTTCTAGTCCCTTACGTTGCAAACCATTCGTTTACCATTACTGCGTTTCGGTACAATGGATCTCCAGTCCTATTGTGTAGTCGTACAAGTTTTGAATACTGACTTGTAATGTTTTTATTAATTTGTGTAAAAAAATATTTTTATTTAATATTTTCTGCAGGTTTTCCTATAATAGTTTTTAGATTCCATGTTCAAATTTATATTTGTAAAATCTTTAAAGACTTGTAATTGAAAGAAACGTAAAAACGTGTCGGCTTTTTAAAAATTAGTGAAATTAGTTGAAAAAGTATGGAACCAAATAATATAATAGCTAAAACCGGAGCACCAAAGTATACGGTGAAAGAAACTAAAAAAGTAAAAATAATGGAGATAATAAATAAAACCAAAGAACCATTTAGATACTTAGACATACACTTCAACTAAATTATAAAAATTAGAACGCATATCTGACAGGTCAAAAGAAATTGCTGAAACTTTTGATAAAACACAAGCTGAAGAATAGCAGAAAAAAGTTGATAGCGGTGGTAAAATTGATAATGTTGTCCTTCCCTCCTAATAACACTAAACTCTCTATATTTAAATATTAAGTCGATGCATAAGTTTGTAGCGTTTTTTTAAATTTCAAATTTACTTTTTTAAATATTCAAAATACTTAATCTAATCAATAATATACTCTCCATTGTTTATGCTTGACGTAGATCATTACGAATTGAAGCATTTAATCTGTCTTCATTAAAGTCGGATGGTCTTTCTGAACGTAGGGAACCATTCATATCAAAATGTTCCTTTTTGAAACAAAAAAAAAAAAACATTTTCATGCAGTACTTTCCACGATGGCGTTCTCTCCGTAAACGGCACAAATGATTCAAACAGCCCCCGATGCTGTAACTCTTCGGTTAAAACAAAAGGATATGTCGGAAATGTTCGTTTCTTGTATTTGACAGTCCATTTTCTTTAGCCATTACCCCTAATTTTCTACAAATTGAAAAATTCATTAAGTATTCAATAAAACGATACTATGGCATTAAAATGATATTGACATTTCTCAAACAAATTTGTTTGTTTTAGCTTGGAAACGAAAACGCTAGAAACTTATGCAACGACACAATATATAACTCGTACAGTGAGTAAAAATGTAGCATAACCGCTAAAAACTCTAGAAATCATAGCAGCATAAACTTCCTGACAGATAAAATGATGAGAAAGGAAAGTGAAAAGAAACCACAATGGTTAAAAATGGACCTAAAAAATTGAAGCAAAATTGTACAGAAAAAGTTATAGGCGAAATAAACAGGCACTAAACTGCAAACTATTTAAAAGTATGATGGCTTGTGCATTTATAACGAGGCAATAATTAGGGTAAACAATACGATTTTATAGTGAAAAAAATGTAGTGGGGTAAATACACTAGAGCAGACCAAACTAGTAATAATTATAACTAGTCGAAGGAATGGTAAACACAAATGAACCTAAAATGAAAGCAATAATTTAATAGACAAAATTATGGATACAAAAAAATAGACACAGATTAAATCCGAAAAGCGCGAAATAATCTCTTCTTCTTGTAGTTCTTTTTTTTTTGGCTTGGATAAGAAAAAGAAAGTTTTATTGCGGGGCTTTTATACGTAAAAATTAAGTCCCACGTTTTCATAGAATGGTGTACATAAAAAAAAATTCAATCGTACAAAAAAGCCCAATTACAAATTAAGAATCAACAAAACACCTAAATTTACAGTTTATCAAAGTGAAGAAAACGACACAGGTATCAAAAATATAAAAAACTTATAAGTCAGGATGTTATTCAAATATCTTATTATATTTGCATAAACTATAAATGTATATATATATATATATATATATATATATATATATATATATATATAATATGTTTGCTAGTTGAAAACAAAATTTTAATATCTTAAAGGCATTTGTTTACAACAATGCTCTTTAATGTTTTTAAATTAAACAAAATATTTTAAAAAACACGTTTTGGACTTTAATAAAATTATCCGATTCTTTTATTTTTCTATACATTCTGTATACACGGCAGGGATTAATTGGCAGACAAACGACCGGTATAACTTATATAGATCGTGCAAAAAAAAACAAAAATCATATTTTCAAAATGCTGTGACACTTTTCTTTTTTCTTCACAAAGATCCTCAAAATTTTGTTACACTTGGCATGGTAAGGAAAATTTCTATAAACCTAAGTAGGCAACTTAATATACACATTAAATATTACTTTTTCACTATAAACTATAAATGTTCAAATTGTCCACTATTTGCTTCTAAGCGGGTATCAAATTTATGACGTTCTTTAACGGCGTAACTTGTTAAGCGGCAGTATACTTCAATATACGTAAGTCAAACTGAGAGACAAAATTTGACGTATTCATTGCATAGCCTACGTTGTAATTTTAATTTTATTAAAACCGTTGCTACGTTACGAAGCCTATTTCTTTAAATTTGATATATTTTTTTAAAGTAATTTGCATAGTTTTCCATTTCTTATTATTACTTTTCAATAAATCCCAAAGATAATATGTAAATTTGAATTTTTTCAAGAAATTTATATTGTTTAGGTTTCGTTTGCTTTCTTGCTACATTCCATTCTATTTACAGATATAAAAATGTGGGTCTTATTTCACCACAATATATTTTAAACATATTGCAAATGTTTCTTGATATTAGTAAATATTTCCTGCATTCTGAATATCCAATTTAAAATTTCATTAACACACATTTTATAATATTTTGTAAACAAATGACAACAATATGAAGAAACTAATATTCAACATTTGTAGTCTTTATTTGGTAAAATTCAATTACCTTTGTTAATAAAATAAGTTAAACAAAACATGTTTCACACACACACACACACACACACACACACACATATATATATATATAAAAGTAGTTCACAAATTTTACAAAAATTTATTAAAAAACGATAAATTAATTTGAAAATGCTACAAATATTTTACAAAAGTTTCCTTCTCCATGTAGAACAAATTGTTTCGAGAATGTGTTATTTGCTATTTTGCAACTTATCTGGATACGTTTAGCATCAATTCGGCATTTTGCAATACATATCGTGACATTGTGATAAAATCATTTATTTTGTAACATTAAATTTAATTTAAGTTAAAAATATTTAACAAATTTTTTTTCTATTTCCATTGCCTCTACCTTTGACACTAAAAATTATTTCTTAATTTATTATCAAATATTGCATTGAGATTTGAATTCTATTCGAGCACATTTCCAGTAATAAAATTTAATTGGAGATGTAAATTTAAAAACTTTATAACGAGAGCGAAGCAAAGCTCAGGTTACAGGGAATAAATATTGGAAATATGGGGTAATTAAGAAAATTTGTTTTCTATTATTGTGAAAGCTGAAATATATTTGAGGGTTCGAAAATTGAATTCCTGCTGAAATAAATCCGCGTCCTGCAAGTTCTATAGAGCTCCTGAAAAGTTATAAAACCACTCGCCATAAATATACACTTTGTAAATATCGGGGCATAATTTCGAAATTGAATAAAACGTAGTGGATTGCAGTGTGTTAAGGGCGCATGGGCTTTAATTAATGCTAGTCAGCGACATGAGCAGCGCCGCCGCTAGACGGCTGCATTAAACATGCATGACGGCCGGCGGCTTTAACCTCCTCTATCCCCTCACTCTTATTCCTCCTAACCCACCATGTTGCAATAAACCACCCCTCACTCTCTCTGTCTCTCTATCGAGCCGTTATCGCTATACACGTTGACATATTAAACATCAATATTACGTCCTAGCAGCCCTATCATTTTTTATCAGCATCCATTTTACATCGGCGCTGCATTAACCACTCTAAAAAATATATTTATTTTTTTCGCGGTCAAAATTACAAGCAGTTAAATTATCATTTAACAGTTTTACAAGAGACTCGTTTTTTGACCCGGGGATATTTTTATTTTCCATAAAATATTGCTTTTAAGAGCAATTCCTTCCTGTTGGCACCAATTTAGCTAACTTGATTGGTTAATACCGAATATAATTAATCACCTAATGATTTTTGTAAAGTTTCTTAATTAAAGTGGCATGAACTATTAGGCAGTAAATGAGTATTGGAAATGTAAGAGTGTTTAAAGTTTTATTAGGGTTGTTTAAAACTCAATCAATACCGCCGCGCTTCTTGAGGAATGGTGCAGGCCTATCGTTTTAAGAACTCGTGAACAATGCCGGGAATGAAGTTCAATGTTAGAAAATCGATGGCGCGCGGCGGCTCGCATGCTTCATAAGAATTAAGTGAATCAAAACAAGTTTTAAAAATACATAACATCGTTGCACAATAACACCCAGCGCACCCCACACATAAGCGCACACACAAATCATGGTAATAGCACAATTTGCAAACATGTTTCGTTCAGTTTCAACAAAGGTTTAATTTATTTGGAATTTTTAATAGCCAAATGTTGAGTACAAAACAGAACATTAATTATTCGGTAATTGAAAAGCCAAACTTACAAAAATCATAAATATTGTATCGTTCCAACACCAATTTTGATATATATATATATATTTGCCTTTTTAAAGACATTTATTATGCTGGCAATTCTTTAAAATTGAATTAAATTATTAAAAAAACTACTAAATTTGTTGTTTGTATTGTTGCGGCTGTGTTGACTATTGGTATTATTGCTAAAAATGTGTGTTTGTTAAATAAACGTGGTAGTTAGCCGGCGTGCTAAATTATCAAACAAACTAAAATCATCAATTTTATCCACAAGGTAAGTAAGTTTCCCTGTTTTAAGGTAGGAGTAATCTGGATCTCTCGCCACAAAACCAAAAATATTGTTAGTAACTATATTTTTCCAAAAATTATTCAATCATTCAATCTTGCATACTTATGATTTATCAATCAATAAGCCGCAAAATAGTCGTATTTTACATTATTATGTAAATAGGTTTTTATTACCAATACGTAGGAGATGACTGGCGAGCCAGTAGAGCCAGTTAAACTGTTGCATTTTATAATTTTCATTATTTATTTTGTTAACATGTTATGCTGTTCGCTGGTTGCAAATAGGTAAATGGTTGCGAAAGCGTTAAATTAAATTTGTCAGCATCGCAACGAAATAACATCTAGTTACGTGTCAACACAAATATTTCGTGGTTTCCATAGAATTTTAACAAATGGCCTTTATAAGTAAGTAACGTTTATATTTTATGTATATATTTTAATACGTTTGTATTCTCAGTTTAACTGGGTACAACGTAAAACCAAAAACGTGTCAAGTAACATTCTATCAAACAATCCCATATCAGTTAATACCAAATTTAACTATTGAAGCTTTTATTTTATATAAATCTACGAAAAGAAACCCAATAAACCGTGATGCTTTTTACCAGGCAAAGCCCTCTGGGCTGAATTCAATAAATCCAAATAAATGGAAAACTAACGGTTCACGGCCAATCAGGCTCGTTTTTCTCTCATCCCCGATTCACGTTTCAAAAAATTTTCGCCTCGAACTTGATCGATTGCCTCCTCCGCCTCGGCGAGAATGAATTTGTTATGGAAAAAGATCCCCGTCGGATATTAAAGCAAGCAAGCAAAAGGAAATAAAAAAATCGACACAGCAAATCGTTGAATTAATGACCGGTCATTATTCACAAAATCGCGAATCAAACACATTTTTTATATTTATTTAATAATAACGGCGGGAGTTGGCACTAAAAAATGTAATTGATTTAGTTCATCAATTTTCAAGAACTGTCTCGTTGGAAATATCCTAATAATAAAATCAATACAAACGAGTTTAATTCAATTGTGTATTTATTTGTATCAATATAAAATATGTTTTGTTTGCGTTTCTTGTTTTGAATCATTTCACATCTAACTAATGAACTATATTATCATTATTGCATAGAAGACTTAGCCATATATAGTAAACATATTTCTCAGAAACATTGTTATGATAACAAAATTAGGTTATAGTTTACTAAGCACGTAACAGATAAGTGTGTAATACTGGCATTCAAGGTGTAGTGAGTAGTCAAATAAAAAGACCAATATGACATACAAACTCTTTTAAATTACATTAATATAAATATCAACTTTTTTGTGATATTATTAATTATTTGCCATCAGTTTCTGTAGATTTTCAAACGATATATTTGATATATTTTGTACGTTTTTTTTACTCTACAAAAACAAAACGTTTGTCAAATCCTTTTTTTTCAACGCTTTGCAACTTTACAATTGTATATAATATTTACCGATAGTATGCAATTGTACAAATATTTTGATACACGAGATCAAAAATAAAGCTGCTTTGTTTTTTATCACATCTATTTAGTCACACCGTGACTGCAGTTTAGACTAAGCCTCAGTCTTCATCAGACGTTACAAAAGTGAAATATTTGTTAGATTTCCGAATGATATAATTCTAAGAAATTTCTCTTTTTATTCTATTACATTATATCACATTAAAAAAGTAACATTTCAAAGTACTGAACAGTCATTCACAAATATTTTATAATGAATATTTATTTAATTGTTTATATTTTACATCATTGCTCCTAGTTGTGATGGCAAGGTTTTCATCGACCCAACAGCTTACAAGTTGAATTCCTAATTGTTATAATTATATTATTTAAGTTATTAGTACTTTTAGCAGGTCGGATTTTTAAGTGATGGTACAGAAGATACAATCGCGCTCAAACGCACATTTGTTCAAATAACAATTATGTTATAATTGATTTTTGTAACAAGACTAGGTGCACAGTGTATAAGAACATGATAAAATTTGAATTGTCTCGAATTAAAAAATCAATAAAAATAATAACACCTTGAAAATTAATATTATTTATACAGAAAAACTTCAGTGTTTTAAAACTATTCGTTTCCTTAAAAGGTAGAAACATTATTAGTTGACAATTTAAAAAAATTGCAACTAAAATTATATAAAAACTGCGTGAAAAAGCAAAAATATGTTTGAAAATAAAAATAGCTATTGAATTGGTATTGTACAAAATTAGTTGAAACAAAAATGGAGGCTACATATTCGTCAGTGCCAAATACAAACAAACATCAATTGCAGATCTGATGATCGAATATTCAATTCACCTCAAATCCTTGAATATTGGATCAATGTGTGTTCATGATACCATAATACCAATCTCACGGGACCAGTGTTACGAACTATATAAGCCTGCATGGACAGCTAGCTAACTCCATAGTAAGTTTTCCTAAACATAACTAACATTAAATTCATATTTGATTATCTTCTCCTAATAGAAATACTAAAATTTTAGTACTTGGGAGTTACTATTTGTTACACAAAGTTGCACGCCCACATTTAAATATATTGTACTTACAAGTAACAGCAAATTAATAATATTAAATTATCATTACCTGAAACAGATAAAAATAAAAATTGATTAGACAGTAAAATATTTTGAACTTAATAAACAATAACATTAGTTCAATGAGTACTTAAACAATTGTGTATTAAATCCATTATTTGTTGCTATTTGTCTAATTGTTTAGTAGTTTTGTAGTTTTGTTACTGAGGGGACTGAAACGATAGAATTATATGCAGCTAGTATATAGGATATTCGATCGTCAACGTAATGGGCTAGTGTAGTGTCTGCATATGTTGGTTTTCAAAAAATAATAAATTAAATTTAATAATTTTTTTGTTTGCATCAAATTCTACTTTGAAGTGGGTGCGCAAATGGATGTTGTTTATTGTTAAAGAAAAATGTCTAATTGACAGAATACCTTTAAAATCAGCAAGAATATCGTCAGCATATCTATAGCAAAATTTAATTCGTGTGTTGGCAAAATTGGAAAAAAAAAGATTTTTGAATCTTGATTTGTCATCAAAATGTCAGATAGAAGAGGACTAAATCCCGTGGGAAAACCAAACGTTTGTTTTAGCAAAATAATAATAAATAATCTTTGTTTTTATGCGAATTTACTTATAAACGGTGCTTTAGTCAAAACTAGAGTCACGCTGTGACTAAATAAATTGTTAGTTAAATAAGTCAGTTTTGCAGAATTCTCGTAATATTTTCATAAAATATCGACATATTCACACAATTCAAACAATTTCCACATAAAACCACATACTAAGACCATTTTATATGTACAAAATTATTTCAAAAAATCTGGACTGCTTTATCTAAGTAAAATTCCTGAGTGATTACGATAACAATTTTTTTAGGAATTATATAATTTCTTTCGTTTTCTTTTAAATATATAGATTTTTTTAAAATTCTAGAATTTTGTAGAATATTTATTTTTTGTAAAAAGTGTGTGTACTGTTTGTAGTTATGAGTATAGTAAATTGTGTAGAAACTTTTATTTGAAAAAAAAAAAAAATTGTTGAAATTGAGGCAAAATTTTGTATTTTTTTTTTTATATTTCGTTTAGTTTAGAACCAAAATAAGATTAAAACATTTTAAAAAAAGAAAAGGCCCACAGGTCACGACAAAATTTTAAACAAAATGGGCGGATCAAGAATGTAAACAGTTTGCAGTGCCATTGGAATCATAAATACATAAACAAAATCATATGCCTCCTTTTAAAAGATTCAATATACTACTAAACTTTTGTATGTAACCTAATGTAGTCAAAAATAAGGCAGAACAGAATTACACTTATCACAAAAAATATACATAATGATTCTATTAAAACTTTTGCAAAAAGGCAAATTCACTTTTAGAGTTTAAAACTCACAACGCAAGTTATAATAACTCAAACTAAAAATATCTTCATTAAATATAAACACAATGTTTAAACTTTATGAAGACACAAAAAAATAAACAGCATAAGATTATTTATAATAACACATTCTTGAATAATTACTATAATATAATGCAATAACTTGCCATGGACCATTTACAGACACATACAGAAGATAGAGCTGCTGCAAAAAATAATAAGAAACTTCATCCACCAAGGACAGAGTAACCTAAGAATATTAAAAGCAAAAATGAAACAAAGCTTTTGAATCTGATAAACAATTGGCAATTTGATCCCTAAAAACACCTTCAATGCTATCTATCCATGACAGAGGTCATATAATCTGCGCTAGTTATAGAATTATAATTTCTGCATCCATAATCTATCAACCGGTGAAACTCAAATGCATATCTAAATAAATATAATCTTGTCATCTTTAAAGTATTATTTCTGTTGTACACTCCACAATCACATTGATGTTTTAATGATAGTGCTAGTCAAAACAAGAACAAGCACATCATCAAATTATATAATTATGTTATATTAAATACCCATACAATAACTGTTGTCCATACATTTTTAATTTTAAGCCATTCATTCATGAAATAAGACCAATATATGAAGTTATTATAAAATTTAAAACATATTTAGCTAAGAAAATTTCAAAAGTAATGTACTATTTAAAACATACTTTCAAAAACAATGTAAAGGTTTAAAAACATGCAAAAGCTCAATTCAAAAATCTATTATCATAAAAAGTATTTTCAATAAAAAAAAATACTAAATAGTTATTTTAAAAAATTGCACGATCTGGAAAACCATTAGAATCTAAATAAATAAAACGATCTATAAATAAATGTTTTATTTATTTATAGTGCATTATCATATACTAAAGGCCATCACCATTCAAGAATTAAGAATTAGTACTATTAAAAGACCATCTTTTTGCCAAGACCATCTCAAAATGCCGTCGGCATTTTTCCGGCCAATAATTAAAATTTCAAGCAAAAAACTCTCAGTACCTGCTTAAAAATCGATATTTATATTAAAAACAGAAGAGCGAAATTTTATTAATTGACCGGAGATTTTCCGTTACGCGTGTACTCCAGAACGAAACAATTGCGACTATTTTCCGTTATGCGTGTATTCATGTTATTGAAAATATTGAATAATTTTTTAAAACAATTTTAATTAGTGGTAATTAACATCTCTCCTGTTTTAAAATAATTTTTAAAAGTTGTATACTGATTTATTTCATATATGTAAATAATTTATTTTCATACATCAGTGACAAAATCTCTACAATCTACTACCTTTGTCAAAATCATTCCATCGAGATGCGTCTAATAGCCGTACGGCAAAAAGATTAATCATCGTCCTTAGAAAAATTATAACATTGCAAGCACGATTGCTTGCAATGTTATAATTTTGGCCTATTGCAGCGGTATTCAACCTGTGTTCCGCTGAACATTATCAGAAGTTCCATTTAAGAATTTTTTTATTTTTTTTTATTATTATATAAAAATTCTTAAATTGAATTACTTTGTATGTCAGAGCAAATCTTTACTGTTTTCAGTAAAACAGCTTAACTTAACTTAGATTAAAATTTAAAAAAAATATTCCAAGTTCTTACTTTGTGGTTTCATGAAAATTTCATTTAAACTGCAGGGTTTCGCAAACGTAATAAGGTTGAATACCACTGGTCTATTGCATTTTGGCCTATCAGGTGTTTTACTTCCTGTATATATATATATATATATATATATATATATATATATATATATATATATAACTATTCAATATTCAATTTCAATTCCGATAGCAGCAACTATGTTGCTTGTAAGAGCCAAGCAAAAAATTTTGGCGCAAGTTTCGGGCCGTTGGTGCGACTAAAAATATGCAACATATTTTATCAATATATCCCTTCCCGATATTATGTTAAAAAAATTGTTAAGTACACAAACATAAAAATCGCAGAGGTACATTCTAACTAGTCAAGAACAAATCAACCTATATTGTTGAATTTTAAGCATTTTTTGGTTTATTATACATGGCCAAATTCAATCGATTAAATGACCAGAATGTATGGGATTTATGGAAAAAAGATGGAACTGGTATAGAAATATTTTGTTTAGTAATCGGAGTAAATCGGTTTATATTCCTCATTCAATTGCTAAGATTTGATGATACAACCGATCTTATCGCCATGAAAAATAAGCATTGACATACACATTCGGAAAATTGTTAAAAAATTGTTAACTATTACAAAAAAATTAAAGCGCGTTGCAGTTATAAAGTGTACATGTCAAAAAACCAAGCAAATAAGTAATTAAAATTTGAGTATGCATAGACGCAAAAAATGATTCAGTTTTTTTTTTTCTGTAATTTTAAATAAAATGTAATTTATTTTATTTTATTATTTTTACATAAACGATATTTTAATTTTAGTATTTACAATGTATCTGAAATAATAATATTTGTTTAAGAAATAAATAATATCTTATAACATTCTTGTGGTTTTTTTTATAAAAATTTAATAGTAATTTAATACTATCAGATTCACATTATGTATTTAAAACGCAATATTTAATACATAGTTGGAAAT
>JARJEC010138804.1:0-11009 GCA_030264575.1 Tachinus sp. AB-2021 | reverse complement strand
CCACTTTCTGACGCTGAAGATATTTTAATTTTTTTGAATTGTGCAAGCTATTTTTTATGTATAATTTTACTAGTCATGTCCCTAACTTTATCGTCTAATAAGTGAAAAAATACTCTATGGAGTCTATAAGTCAACTCGGAATGTACTACTTTATACGTTAGAACAATATCTCGTCTACGGAAATAGGACCAGACCTCTTTTTTCAGCCAAATCCTCTGGGCAGCTTCGATTGACTTCCTCGCACCTCTTGATCTACATCAATGCATCTACATGCATTTTATATGGATAAATTTGGCGACTAGCTTCTTTCTAAGGCATTCTTGAAAAAACCACATATTTTGTGACGTGGTTCTTTCTTTTGTCATTAAATACATGTAAAATGCATGAAGATGCATTGATGTAGATCAAGAGCTGAGGAAGTCAATCGAAGCTGCCCAGAGGATTTGGCTGAAAAAAGAGGTCCGGTCCTATTTCCGTAGACGAGATATTGTTCTAACGTATAAAGTAGTACATTCCAAGTTGACTTATAGACTCCATCCAGTATTTTTTCACTTATTAGACGATAAAGTTAGGGACATGACTTGTAAAATTATACATAAAAAATAGCTTGCACAATTCAAAAAAATTAAAATATCTTCAGCGTCAGAAAGTGGTCACTAG
Organism: Tachinus sp. AB-2021; assembly: GCA_030264575.1. Taxonomy (NCBI): domain Eukaryota; kingdom Metazoa; phylum Arthropoda; class Insecta; order Coleoptera; family Staphylinidae; genus Tachinus; species Tachinus sp. AB-2021. The sequence goes on along the minus strand of JARJEC010138804.1, from coordinate 10,349 downwards.
TCCTGACAGCAATGTAGTTATTCAATCTCCCGTAATATGTAATCCGCGTATAGTTATCCTGACAGATGTAAATTTCACAACGGCAGAAGAGACAATTTTAGAAAACGGTCCCAAATACAGCTAGATACTCTAAGCTTTGCAGATGACCAAGTGATAATTGCACAAGACGACGACGACCTAAACTTTATGCTCCGGAAACTGGAAGAAGAATACAATAAATTTGGACTAGAGATAAACTTGGACAAAACAGAATACCAAACTACACAGAAAGAAAAAATACCTAGGATGCATAATATCAAAAACCGGAAGTACAGAAAACAAAATAAAAAATCGACTAGGACAAGCTTGTTCTAGTGGTGCCGCTCCTATCCGAGATTGGATATCATCAAAGCTATTTTAATTTTGTACGTCACTTCTGAACAGTTCGCTGGAGCTACAACCGAACCATTCTCTTAGATTTCGCAACCATAATATTCTTCTTCGTCCTACGCTTCTTCGCCCTTTGATTTTGTCTTGAATAATGTTTCTATTATTATTTTATGTTTCTATTATATATACTATGAAATGAAATAAATAAATCAAATTTATTTCACATTTATTTACTGTATGTTAGTCACTTGTAAATCTATACAAACCACGAGCATTTGTGTTTAGGCGTTACTAGGTGTTATTTCGTTGCAACGATGTTAATCTGATTTTTCAACTTGCCGCCTCTAAAGGCAATAGTAGCCTGCAGGCGGACGTAATTATAGAGTTGTGACATTATAGCAAATATCCTTTTAAAATATGTATTATAATAACAAAATGTTAATGAACAGTTCACAAGCGCAAGATAATCCACGATCATCTTGGTTTGTCACTCGTGCTTCAAACTTTCCATTCACGCGGGAAAAATAATTTCCCATACTTAGTTCGTATAAAACTATAACGTTATTGCAAACATTTTACGTATTCACAACTCAAAACCAGTAAACAATGAACATTTGACAAAATTAATAATAAATAATAATTTAATGCAATAGTTATTTTTACAAGTTTAAGCATAAAACATATTACATTATACATTAGTTAATTAGTTTAGCTGGCTCGATGAGATGACAGGCTAGTCGGCTCGCCAGTTATCTTCTCCTATCGACAGTAAAAAATGATTTACATGGCTAATAGTAGAATTCAATAAACTCAACTGGTTCTGTTATATCATGTTATACATATAACATTACCAATTTTAAAATTGTTTTATAGTAAATACCAAAATAACGAATTAAAGTAAAGTATGATAATATTAATCTGATTTCCTAATGAAATTTTTAAGTTCATAGCACAAAAAACGTTCCTTCAAAATGTTTCTGTAATATATACTTTTTTATGTAATAATATAAAATCGTTGCATTGTTTTTAGTATGCGTTGCATTTGCGAAAAAAATTATGTTGGTAGACAGCATTGCATTTGACAATAATTACCGTGGTGCATTCAATTGTTTTTATTCTTTGGATGAAATTAAAAATTGGCAAAACCAAACAACAGCTCAGATTAATTTCTTACCGTGCATAAGTATAAATAAAAACCCAAAAAGTTGAGTGTTTATATCAATGCGCAAGATTTCAACGAATTTTGGCTTTGTATTATGGAATATCCAGACGTACAGGTTTTTAAAAACCAGTGCTAAAACAAAACAACCTGAAATTGAAATGGGCGTTATAGCTGTCTGTAGAATTAAGTCAAGCATCACCAATTCTCAGATGTCATCAAGTAGCACAATTTAAATTTTACCGGAATCACATTAACGGAGGTGAAATCAAATGGAGCCAAGTTTTATTTAAAGATAACTCCAAGTTTTCGATGCAATCCCCCGATTGTCGTAAAAGGGTGTGTCAAAAACCGTATGAGCAATTTGTGTGGGCTGGAATTTCTTTAATAACACATACATAAATATTCATTGTTCCAGGAATCTCCCTGACAATTAATGAAATTCTTTAGAATATTATTGTAGTGTATGCTATTTTTGAGAATATTTTTTATTAATGCGCGATAATGAAAAACCACACACCGTTAGACTTACAAACCCCATGCCATTAAAACTATTTTATTAATAATTGGCATACTATAATATCTAGTAAATAGTTAATTTTTTTAAATTAAAGAAAAAACGTTATTTTGTTTGTTTTTAAATCATTGTTTTTTATTCATAAAAAGCCTAAATTATGGGAATTTATCAAAAAATATGCCTGTGAGTGCATAAACAAGAAATATAAAATTGTCCAATCAATACCAACAATAGCAATACACATATCAGTCATATGTAACCAATCGATCAGTTGAAATAAGAAATGATTTATTAACTAGGAACTCATTATGCTAAATTATTCATTCAAATTTTATTATTCTTATACAACTACATTATTTGTATTTTATCTTTACTGTTTGTTACAAACAATATGAAACAAGCGTTATTTTATATTAAACAAATCAAATAAATATTTATCAATTTAAAAACTATATTAATTTTTTTAATTTAAATACAATAACAATTATAAGTAATGAGCTATTAATGGAATTTAAAGGCCAGAGGGCATATAAATATATAGTACGCAACCTGAGTGAACTCCATGAATAAATACATCGTATGTTGAAGTTATTTATTATTGACAAAATCATATAAATTACTCAAATAACATGACCATGTTATGCCATGGTCATTGATATATAAAACTTTAAATTGTTTTGTATGTTGGCGTAATAGTATTTTGTTTCAATCCCAATTGTTAATTGCTTCTATTCGGAATTATTTAATTAAAACATACAAACTAGTTTTTTAGTTTAGGTTAAAATTTAAAAAAACAAATATGTAATAAGAAAAGTTATAGAATTAATGATGAATCGTAACTATGTGATAATTAATAATACAAGATTAAAAATAAAACCAGTATTTTTTATATCACGATTTATTTAGTCACACCATGACTGCAGTTTCGACTTAAACTAAGTCTTTATCAGATGTTACAGAAGTGAATTTACAAAGAAACAGACATACTTCATATAGATTAAACTTTTACAAATAATCTCGTTAAAAGAAAGAATTAACGTTATTAGAGAAATTATAAAATACATTAGAATAAAAATGATTAATACATGTAACCCTTAATCTTGTTTGTTCTGGTGCATTTAGGTTTATCATGCGTCCTTGTAATGCGGTTCTGGAAGTTCTATTGTGTAAGTTCTGTCTGTTCTACGAAATCCAGGAGATTTTGCCAAAGGATTATCTTCAGTTCTTTTTGGGGTAGCATATGCTGGCCAAAGTAAACTGTCCTCTGCATTTTGAATATTTTACATTCAAATAGCAGATGGTGCGGAGTCTTTTTGTCCTCCAAGCATCCACAGCATATATTCTTATGCACCCAATACATGTGTGCTTTTGTTAAAAACGGTGTCCGTAATAAGTAATGTTAAGTTTTGCAGTTACACATATGCTATACATTTTTTCACAAGTTGTTGTGTTCTGTTGAACATTTTTTTAAAATTTTTTTTTCGGTCTCAGGTAGAATCCCAAAGTGGATCCTGGTCTAATAAATATACAGTTCCTTGCTATGACCTAGTATTTTGGTGTTCACACAAGGCGTACTCAGTTTTTTATGGCCAATGCCAACAGATACTCTGACGAGCGAATCTACTAGAAAAAAGCTGTCAAGAACTTTTCTTGAAACCAATTTCTCACAGGTGGATGCGCATTACACTTTAAAGATATTAAATCTTCTAGATCAAATTTGATATAATGTTCCAACTCCATCTTACTACGTTTGTAGATTTTCGTTGAGTTGTAATGTTTGGCCAGCGGTTGTTGCTTGCAGTTGCTTTTTTCACAATTTAGTAAGTTACCAAACTCGAACGGAGTATTTGAGTTCAGCAATTATTTTGTAAATGTTGATTGAAGAATAATTGTATCTCTCTCGCTTGGACACATATCCAACCAAATGCTATTTTGTATATCATACTTGTACGGCATAGCGGCACCACTGAGTTATATCTAACTGGAATGATATCGTTAGAGACGCTGGCAAAAAATAACGAGCTTCAGTGTTGGAAGGATATGCCTGTGCACGATGCGTCAATTTTTCTCATTCTGACGCAGAGTGTGAAACGGTACGGCCCAGCATTATTACTTTTCTTAATAAACGTCGTAAAATAAAAATGATAAGAGTGCAGCACATATGATTTAATGAGTAAGACTGAAAGGGATTTGCATTATGCACTGCTCACTCTTTCTGACACGCCGGACCCTTTTTAAGTAGAGAGAGCGCGTTCCAGTTTTATATAATTCAGTGAGCGGCACACATTGTTGGACATATACCAAATGTTTTCAGAAGTTTGAGTAATAATGATATATTTATTTAGCATTTTACTATTTTGCAACTTATTTACGTTAGGTTATTATGAAACTATGCAAAACTTTGAAAAAAAATCTAAAGATGTTGTAAAATGTGGATAACATTTCAAAATGACACTGTATGCAAAATATTATAAATTTTGATTAAAACACAAAAATAACGTTAAGCTCTTTATGTTACTTAATATTAAAAATACATTTAATGTTAAATATTTGTACAGAAAGAAAAAGCAATAAATTATAGTTTATAAATGTGCATATATTTTATTACATTAAAGAAAGTATCATTAATGCAATACTACCACTAATAGACTCCAGAAAACCGCTGTAAGTATCAACATTTCAACCCTTTGATGCTTCAAATGGATAAAGCCTTTGCAATAAGAATTAATTCTATGTAATGCAAATCCGGCGACAGTGCGGACATGTAAAGGACGAAATATATTTCCTTTTACTAGCGTGGAGCTTATTTCAACAAATTCAATGGCCACTATTGCATAAGCGTATGCATAGTAAATTTTAATAGAAATTATTTCATTTGCTGGTTTTAAAGTTTATTTAATCGCAAACAGTAAAAAAATATGATTTGGAAAAATTAATGTGTTAAAAAGTTTTATTAAAAATATATTAGTATATTGTAATTTAAAAACTCTATAATTATTATCAAAATGATTGCATAAAAAATATGGTTACCTAGAAACCGACTGAATTTATTTTGATTGTAATTTGATCATGATTTAATCAAAAGTCCACGAGCGAAGCGCCTAGTGCACGCTGAGAATCAAATTACAACCAAAATGCATGAATGCGGTTTCTTAAAGGCAACCATATTTCACATCCAAACTTTTCTCGATAATTTTCATTGCACATAATATATTTAGCAGACTATTTCTTGAACAAGTCCTAAATTAAATTTGTTAAAAAAATCGGATATTGATAAATATTAATTTATTTGATTTGTTAGTTTTAATGGTGTTTATGTATATGACTATGATATTAATTAATTAGTCAAATTTGATTCGTTTATATTTATTCAGTTGCTTAGGGCCAGTCCTCGCATCACTGTAATTCTTTCACGTGAGCAATTTTTGCAATGTTAATTTAATATTTCAAAAGTTAAAAATAGTTTGATAAAATTATTTAATAATTGTTGCGGAAAATTGTCAAAATAATTATCATATATATTACGCTAAGATGCTAGTAAGCGCAGGTTAAACTAAACGAACTAACAAATTTCCTACCGGAACTAAACCCCAAAACTCATCTACTCCACCAAATTTAATGCTGTTTACAATCCGTTATAATTATATTTACCCTACTAATCTACTATAACAAAATCGTTAAAGAAGATTAGGTATAATAATAGAAAGGATTCTGTTTCTGGAGTTTCTCCTTTAAAGGATTTCTCTAAAATCCTTATTAAATTACGCAAATTATTCATAGATGAATTCAAATAGACAATACGAAATCCACAATATTCATATAACACATTTTCATCAATACGCAATAAATAAAATAACTTTAATAAAGTCTCAAACTTTAAATAAATACAAATTTTATTGCAATTATACAACTACAACTGTTTCGTCTATAGACTTCTACTCTATCAAATTAATTAAATTTAAACAAAATAATTACATCGTTTTGAAGTATAAATAATCAACACTTATGTATTAAGAATTAGAAAAAATAAATAATGTTTTATAAATTAGCATTATTCGTATTGTTATTATAAATAAATTAAATTCAGTATTTTTTCATTATCATCCATAAGGAAAGTCTATTCAACCACGTGCAATTGCGACTGGGCCAATCTATTAGATAAATGTTTGTGCGTCCGCATAAACCGTTATTTATTGTCTCTGGCCATCAAGGTCGGAAATGGACGCACGAGAGCTTTCCGATAGCATCACAAAACCGGCTGCTAATCACGACAATCTCATTACATTCGGATTCGTCATTAGGTATGATGTGCGTTATTACCGATCGGTAATAACATATTGTATCGACTTCTGCGATTTACATAGTACAACATTGTACAATTCACTACAAATGTTTATCAGTATTATCATCGGTACGTTTATCGTAATTTGAATGGGACTAATTACTTAAATATAGGATAATAAAGCTATGCATAGAAAATATATTTCATTGAGGAAGTTATTAGGCTTTTGATATGAACTAATGCACATATAAATGTAAAGTTTAATTAGGGTTTCATTAACTTGCGGCAGTTTCAGTTTGAATTAATCTGCAGTGAATGCAACATCAACATTATTTATTAAATAACCTGTAAATAATTTATTAAAATATCAACGTTAACAACACTTTAAAAAGAATTCAATATTCAAAGTTGGTTTATTATAAAGAACAATAATTATTATTAAATTATATGCTTTACCTCTAAATCCGTAAAAATTAAGTATTTTTAATAGCAGTACGGGGTCAACTAAATCAAAAGCCTTTGATAAATTTATGCTATTAATCTTTTATAATGAATGTTTGAATATAGTTTATATACCAATTCACTAGTAGTAGATTTATTTGATGTATAGTCGTGATGACTCAGTGGGAACAGTTCTCTTTTAATGTTTTATTCCTGTCTTTAAAACCCCACTTAAACAAGTCGTCAAATAATATGGCTCCATGTGGAAAATCATAGGCTTCTTATAGGTTAATTAAGTACCATATTCCCTAATTTTAGGTTAACCATGATTTTATTCTTGTAGGTTCCGTGACGACTTGGCACCGCCAGTTTAAGAGGGGTGTCTTTGAAGCGGTCTTAAGTATTTTTTTAATGCAAGGCTAATAAAAATTTGTCTATAATTACTTTTATTGGCATAATATGTATTTTTAATTAAGTCAACTTTTAAATGATAATATTTGTGTGTTCTATTTTCCGCCTATCTTATACTCAAATTATGTTTTCGGATTCAAAAGTTCTGAATTTAATTTTAATTTAAAAATTAACTATTTTAAATGTAAAAGTTAATTAAAATAAATAAATTTAGGTTCAAACCTAAGAAGAATATAGATTGAAATAAGATTCGGAAAGAAACAATTTTGCCAATTAATTTTGTGATACTTGTGCCATAATTTGTTAAACAATCCATCAATTTATTATAGGTATTGCAGTTTTTTGCTAATTTTGTTTTGTTACAACCGTTTATTATCAAATTTGCTTATATATTTATTCTCAACTAAAGTTAAATGGAATAACTTCAATTCAAGTATTAAAGTTTAAAAAAATTCAATAACATTCGAGAACAATAAGAAGTAAAAATAAAAAATGACCAGTATCTTAACATAAATTTTCACCTATTTAATTTTTCATTAAATGCTCAAAATAACCCATGATTTTGAACGCATAACCAACCCCTAAGTAAAAGTTTTCTCGCATTTTGGCAAATGTATGATGTCAATCACTTAAACTCGTTATAATATTCCCAAACTAAATTATCCATAGGATTGCAATATACTGGCCTCAGATGATCCATTGGTTTGAGTGGTTGGTGAGTTAGCGCATCAGTGAACATGCATTACATTATGCAAAACCACATTTATTTAATAATGGTTAGGAATACATTTCTAAAAGGTCTAGTAAATCTCTAAGAATTGTCGTTCAGTGAATCAAGCAACAGAATCGGACAAATTAAGCAATTATTTAGAATTCCTGCTCAAACATAAATTGTAAAGCGGTTTTGTAAATAATGGCGACGTACTGCATATGAATTACCTTGTAACCGGAAGGACAAATTGTAGAAATTAAAACTGTTACTAAAATTTTACTGGTAAAAGCAAGACTCTTTCCAATAACCAATTATAAAACCTCATTCGTGTAAGATGATTTTGAACTTCCAGACTAGAAACGCGTCAGTCTTTAGACGGGCAAACAACAGAAACCGACATTTCAATATACTATAAACTCGATGGATTTTATTAAAAGAATACATAAAAACATTAGATTAGTTTTAATAAAATTTTGAACTGTCAATTTTTAATTCTTAAAATTTAAAATATATACCTGTTGAATAGGCACGGGTACTACAGCTAAACGGATTTGAATTATCTGACTTAATGACAATACAAAATATTACTAGTATAAAATAAAGAACCGGTATGTGTTTGCTGTAAGTAAATATTAAATACATTAAAAAATAATAAAAAAATTAATTGGTTGTTATAATTTCTTAATTTTATTAATTGTGCTAGTAGCTAACGTTTTACAGATCTAAAGCGAAACTGCAAATTATAAGTACATTTGCGCGCATGCGCATTTCCAACTGAGACAAAAAATCAGAAACGTGCTAGGTACTTAGAACCAGAATGTTGAAACTAGTTTCAAAAATTTAACAATTCCACCCATTTCTGTCACACGCGCTATAATTGATATGGGTGTAATTGATGAAATTTCAGTATCTTCTACACAATTTTAACAATTCATCTTCTGCATTTTGACATTTTGAATGTAATGATTTCGCCATGGTGTGGAGCAAGACTCCCAAATTCACGGCGTCATCTTAATACGGCTACAATCATCTGGAATAACTCGCCCCGAAAGACATTTTGCGTTTAATCTTATTAAAGTACAGAAGCGGTCTACAGAACTCCTCTGTATATTCGTATGATATCCTTATACTCATTATATCCGATATTCATTATTTTATTTTCAATACTTAAGTTTTGAACTTTAGACTGACTTATTTGTTTATTATTTTAGCTTTCGTTGTCACCAATGTATTCAACTAAAGATAAGTTGATTTTAATCTTAGTCAGTAGACCTAAAACAGTTCACAGTGAATTTCAATAATATGACAACACAACTGGTTATCTAAAGATTGTAATATTATTATTCAAAATAAGATAGAAATAAACCTATAACTATCAATTTAGATAGATTTTTTATTCTATATATGTTAATTTGATTATGCCATATGCGTAATATAGCATAATAATGTAGAAAATATTTCCGATATATACAGCCAGTAAATGTCAACTTTACGATCGAAGCAAAACAGATAAGGATTTGTATTGGTGAGAAAGAGACCAGCGTAGTAATCGGGGTAACTTTGGTTTAGCTGGCTTTTATGATGCTGCCATACATATTGAGTTCCCGAGTATTCCCGTTGGCCCAGCGGACGGGACAAGCGCACGCAGCCATTGTACCAATAACACATGAGACACACTATCTCCCTAAAATTAATTTTCGTATAGGTACATTCCAAATGCACTTTGCATGAAAACCTACAATGTTGTTTTTAAGGTTGCGGTTTCCAAAGCGTACACGCTTTTTGTAAAAAAATGTATTGGGTTGTGCTGGCGCTCCGTGATTTATGTAGGGAAATTGCGTTATTCAATTATATTCAAATTATGCCATTTTTCTAAATTTAACGATAAACGATCAAAACAGGATTGAAGTTTGTACAAAATTTTACGTTATAAAACAATGGATTCAAGCAAAACATATTAGAAAGAAAAGAGTAAATTATAGGGATGTTACTGAATATAAAATTATTTTAATATAACAAGTTTTTCATTGCAATTTATGTTTGACACTTTTCATTTTGCATCATTCGAAGTCTATTATAGTTATTATGTCACTAAATTAAACGCATTATATAATTCAGTAGCAATGCCAACATTAACTCTTTTTCTTTGCAATATGATTTGTAACGTAGGAAATTGCACAATCATATTTTGACCGTTTGTTTGATACTGTTTTACGAGTAAATTTTAAAAAAGTCATAAGTACAGTATAATTGAAATCTTTCATTTCCATAAACCACTAAGCGACAACATATCCCAATACAAAAATCATGTACGTTAGGAGATCGCACCCTTAAGCTAGTCGGCCAGTTACATAATGAGAGTCGATCGTGCGGTCGCAAACTTACACACTCTATATTTTATTTTAAAAGGTTCAGAAATGCATACAATAGTAAAAATTGACAAGTCAGGTATGTGGTA
>JARJEC010138802.1:0-11154 GCA_030264575.1 Tachinus sp. AB-2021 | reverse complement strand
TTTTTTACATTTTTCCACAACACCCCATCTCCAAAATTTCAGATTTTTACTAATTACACTAAAATTTTAATTTTATTTATGCAGGTTGTGGCAATAGGTTTTAGCAAATTTTGATTTAAGCTTATTTACTAAGTATTGAAGCAATCAAAATAGAAACTAAACATATTTCACTGCCAAAATATAAACATTTAATGTTCATAAATCAATATTTTTATTTAAAACATTATGTTGTTTATTGCTTGCCTCACTCTCTGAATGGTTTCTGTGAATTCAATATTCCACCTTTAGGTGAAGTTACTTCGCGCAATTTAATTTGACTTATGGACGTTAAATCTTAATGTTTTGGTAAAGTAAAATATATTTAGTTTCATTTGATTTCTTCAACTTAGATCAAAATGTGTGAAAACCTATTACCGCACACTGCATTACTTGCAAATTTCTACACATTTTCTGATTTTACAATATTTTTACTGATATTCTTTGCTTTTTTTATGTTTGTATATTTTTAAATATTTTTGAACCTCTATAAATTTTTTGAATTTTTTCAACTTTGTTTTTGATATTTTTCACATATTTTTGTTTTGTAAATTGTTTAACAATATCGCTCACATTGATGAATTTATCAATTTTGTTTCAATAAAAAAAATGTTTTTCAATATTTTATTGCAAGTTTTTCATTATTTGAAAAAAAAAATATTTTTTTCATTTGGCATACAAAATGTTTTTTATATTTATTAATATTTCACATCACTTATTGCATTATTTCAGATTTCATTAGATTTGTACACGTTTTCTACATTTTTTTCACATGTTACGAGTTTTTTTGTAATTTTTTTGTCATTTTTTCAACTTTCATTGCATACATTTGTCAGTGTTTTGAATTATTTAACATCATTCTTACCATTTTTTTTTGTTTTATTTACATTTTACCACGTTTATTACTGTTTGACATTGTTTACTATCATTTTTTACATATTTTAATTGCTTCACATTTTTCAATTCATTTCTCAATTTTTTTCTTATATATTTCATTTTTACTTACGTAGATATTTTGATTTTAAACTATTTTTAATTTTTTGATATTTTTCCTTTTTTTACAATTTATAATTTTATAAGATATTTTACTATATTTAGAGCAAGTCGTTTATCCAGAGTTATTCCTAATTATTACTAGTAATATAATTAATTGTTCTTCCGCATTTTTATAAAATTATAATATTTTTAACAAAGAATTTTTTAATTTACATTTATAGAATGTAAGGGTGCCTCAAAAAGCCACTTTATACAATTATATTCTACAATATACAAACTTTTTCTATTTTCTTGCATACATTTGTCAATATTTCGGATTGTTTAACATAATTTTTACACATTTTCTTTTTCAAGTTTTTTACACATTTTCTCAGTTTTATTTACATTTTACCATATTTATTAGTATTTAACATTATGTATTAATATGTTTTTACATCTTTCAATTGTTACATAATTTTAATAATAAATTGTTTTTCCGGATTTTTATAAAGATGTAACATTTTGATCAAAAATTATATCTATTTAAACTTACAGGAATTTTTGAAATTTTTTTAAGGGGGTCCCAAAAAGTCATCTGTCACTGTATACAAGGCATATTTTAAAACATTCCGAAACACCGAAAAATGTTAGGTGGGTTGTCTTTGTGGCATTTTATTTGAAAAAATAAAATCTCATATGTTTTTCTATTATGTTTAAAATGAATATGAAATAATTTGTTCATTAGACATACTTCTAGCAACAAGCGCTTTTCAACAACAATCGAAATATTTCAAATTCCTAAAATACTTCAATTTTTAAGGAGACATGTTTTCGCATACTGTTGACATACATATGTCAATTGTCTTTGATAACACTTGCTGGAGGGATTTCTGTAGTGACTGTAAATATTAATATTAGGTTTTATAAATAATTCTGTTTTAAATATCTGGTTTGAAAAAATGATTTTATGTACGAATTTTTTTATAGAAATATTTTGTTAGATTTTAGGCAATTTTTTTATAATGATTTTTATTTTTGATAAAAAAATTTACATTTATTATTTTTAGAACATTTTTTAGAATTCATTTCATTTCATTTTTACAAAAGTTACTATTTATATGTTTTAATTAGTTTAGTTAGATTTTTACAGATTTATTTAATAAAAATATTGTTGATGGATTTTTTCCGTCTATTTACATTTTTCATCAAATAAAAATTGTTTGACATTTTTTTTGTGATATTATAAACAAAAATAATTGTTTGCCTATTTCATATCAATTTAGGAAAAATAATTTTAGATTACGTATTAAAATAAAAATAAAAGCAAAAAATGTCCCTCTATTTGGCATTGAACTTTTTGCAAAAATCAATGTCTAATAAATTTACGATATGTTTTAGTCTCCATGTATTTACCGAGAACCACAACTAATAGTCCGAAGAGTCGCGGTTTGGCTATGTCTCCTGTATACTATATTGTTTGATATGTATTTCTACTAAATGGTATGTTTTTTATAAATTATTTTACTTTCTTGAATATTAAAGTACATGTATAGTGATACTGAGGGCTGGCCGATTTTGCAGAGATTTAATGTTTTAATCCCTTAACGCACCAATTCAAAATTTAGATGCTGTAATTTTTCTATAATTTCTTTAGTTTGTTTTATTTCAAATACCAAAAACAGACAATTAAAAAAAAAGCAAAAAATATTATGCCAAAAGGACTGCCACCAAGTTTTTTAATTTTCAATGGAGTGTTTAATTACATTGAAACAAAAATCAAATGAATCCATTTTATTGCTAGGTTTTTAGTAATGCATCATATATAAGAAAGACACATTTTTTATAATATTTTTTTTATGTGCATCATAGGTGTTAATAGTCGTAAACATCAACCATGTTGTGGTTATAATTCAACATCAATTTTTATTGTTCTTTTCTGGAACTTTACATCCAACCATTGATAGTTTGTGATTGTTTTCTGAAAAACAATTGTTTCTCTAATATTTAATTTTTTTACTCTTTAGTATATTGGGTAATAAATAATAATTTTATGATACACGAATTGTCTTAAAAACAGGATACTTTATTTCTATCAATAAATCAACTAGTCCATGTGAATTATAAAAATTATCCATCGTCAAACAATATGCTTTACTTAAAAAAGAACTAATCAAAGCGAAGTTGCAATGACATTCTAAGATCTTCAAATTTTTATTGTGAATAGTGTTTTTACTTATATAATTGTAGACATAATTACTTTTTGATTCACAAGTATGTTTTTATGCGAAATCTTTTTGTATTGCGTGGAATGTGTTGGGAATGTGTTGTACGCATCTCACACGATTTATAGTAATAACGTTTTGTTAATAGTAAAAAAACTTCTCTGAAACAAATTTCAATAAATATATAGGGATTTTAAGCTTTAAATAATGATTTTGATCAAAATTTTAATAGTTTTTTCAGCTATCCACAATTTCATTTTTGAAGTGAGACTTATTACTAGGTATTGAGTTTTAATGAGTATACATTAGAGCGAGATGGACATATTTATGTATTGATTTTATTCGAAAAAAAAACACTCGAATAATTTTTTATAGGGCTGTTGAAAATAATTTACAATTTACGTCAGTAATAATTTGCAAAAAAAAAGTATATAAGGATGTCTTACTTTTTTTTGCTTTGATTTTATATATTTGATACAGGGTTGTTTGAAATAATTGAAACACTTAAAAATTTGATGAATTTCTTGTAATTTAAAAATAGTTTATACAAGGTTATTCAAAATAATGGAGATATTTATATATTTGATAAATTTCGTCCAATGTCTGATTTTTTAAATTTTATATAGGATTGTTCAAAATAATGGACATAATTTAGATATTTTATACAACATTGTGCAAAATTATAGCCACATTTAGATATTTTATATAATATTGTTTAAAATAATAGACATATTTAGATATTTTATCAATTTCTTGCACAAAATTGTTCTTATTATTTATTTTTGGTATACTCAATACCTACCATATGCTTCACAAGTTTTACTTTAACCTTTATACATGTGAGGCACACAATGATTTTTAACCGCAATTAGGGAATAGGGGTTTAATTTTGAATTTTTTATATTACTTTTTAATCCCAAAGTCGAGCATTTGTCGTATTTATTTAAATTTTAAAGAGGTTGAGGCACGTTTCACCAATCTTTATCTTTGTAATAAATATGGAGAATCGGTTTTGATTATATGCATTGTTAGAAGCACAGCAAATATAAAATATACGCCTTGCGATTCCTTATAGTAGCAAAAGTTTTGGTTCATTTACACTGAATCGATATTTAAAGTAGATTCGTAATTTATGTACGTGTGCACAGCACAGTTTCCCAGTGTCCGATTATTTTGTATTCCCAGAGTGGAGTTTTACTGTCAAGTCTAGATCAGACACCGGATCGGACTATTCGATGTATGTACCAATGTTATTTACTGATCCAATATTATTCTGTGACAAATTGTTTGGTTTAATGTGTGCGTTCATTTAATTGCAAAATACATAGAGACACGCATAAATGTCCAATATTATACTAATTATTATTAGTCTCTATAATAAGTTTGTTAATCGTATGTTGTAAATTAAACAACAAGGATAAATATTACTTTTGTACAAATAAATACATTTTAACTGAATGCTTTTATGGCCGAGGGGGACTGATAAATGATGCCAGAAGAGACCATTAATGTTTACATTAATTAAACATTAAAATAAAAGCCACATTCTTTAATTAGCTTCTTGAGAAATTAAACGTAAATCATAGTATTAAATTGCAATGGAACCTTTTGTACTTGATCTGCCCTAAAATGCGCTAATTAAAAATGTCGTGATAGTACCATTTTTATGAATGGAATAAAATATTATTCGCCCTAACTTTTTTATCAAGTTAATTAATTCCTTGGCATTCCCGCGTTTCAACTGGATTTCCATTCGAATGGCTCCCATTTTTTGCAAGAGGTCACACATATTTCAGTTTAATTGCAAAAATCCAACAATTTGATATATTTACAGAAATTTTTTATGTGGTAATATCACTACGGAAAAGAAACGCAATAAAAAAATACGCAATGCTATGAATAATAAAAAAATATGTTGGCAAAGTTTATAATACACGGTAGACTTTATATGAATTTTTGAGATGCCATGAAAAACTTGTAAGTTAAAACTATGTGCCTAAGGGATTGAAATATTGCTATTCGTTATGAATTCCAAGGAGGGCAATTTGATCAAATGCGTTTGCTTGTTAAAGTTTTCTCACAACAAAATACCCTTTTCGTAGTATACTACAAAATAATGTTAAAATTTACATATTAAGTAGTGTACACGAAAGGAATTAATTTTTAGTAAATCTTTGTAAATGTTTGCATTTTAATCATATTTATTTTATATTTTTCAACTAGTTTAGTGCACTCACTAACGT
The DNA here is from genome assembly GCA_030264575.1 of Tachinus sp. AB-2021. NCBI lineage: Eukaryota > Metazoa > Arthropoda > Insecta > Coleoptera > Staphylinidae > Tachinus > Tachinus sp. AB-2021. Next base: position 5,678 of record JARJEC010138802.1, on the reverse strand, counting down.
CTTTATAAATTTAAAACTGAAATTAAGTTTTTTTTTATTAATTATAAAAATCTTTTGCCTGGTAGCGTTCTGTTTGATTAACTTACAAGTTAAACACATTTAGAATGTGCACCTTAACCTGTATTAACTTTGAGTCTAATTATATTAATTATAAATAATTTGATTAAATCTTGCCATGCAATATTTAATTTTTAGTTAACGCTTTTATACTTTTGTAAATGTAAGATATTCATAATTTAATTTAAAGCATATGATTGAACACAAACTTATAGCTATGAGTTACAATTTATTTTTTATATATACATACATGGATACACACATACAGTCATGCTCACAAACAAATTTGTTTGGTGTAACAGAGTCTTTTCATTCATTGGTTTTACAATAGGTTAGAAATCATGAAAAGTCACATGTACAACAAACAATTTTATATAATCGCGTAACTAGATCTAAAATCTTTGTACTAAATTTAAGTGAGCACGACTGTACATACAAGTCACGTCGTTCTCTTTACGCCTTTTGGGGCAGGCAGCAACACAGAGTACTATAGACAAACTTTGAATTTTAATAACTTAGTTAGTACTATTTCTTTCTACAAGTATTTATTCTTACATACTTCTTTTGCTTCTGCAATATCCATATATCTATCTAGTCATGCACACTCTCTCTTCATCTTTCTACTTTTAATTTATCTTTTTCGCACGTATTCAGTTACAACATCCAACCAACTCTTACATAGTTCATTATTACCTACTCATTTCACATTGTCCATGCGAGTCTTTCTACATATACTTTTTAAGTACCCCAAGTAAAACTGCTTTTACTTTTGTCTTTCTCCTGACTATCCATGCATCAGATTCATACAGCAAAGTTGGTATTAACATACTTTAATATGCTGCCATCTTTGCATCCTTGGACAATATATCATTTTTACAATCATACATTCTCTAACTACTTTCCGCGTCTCTTAATGTCTCCACCGATACTTCCATTCTTATTAATTTTTTTTCTAAATACACAAAATTATCCACCTGAACCTGGACCATTGTTAAAACTTATACCATTCAAACTGATTATACCATCATTGTCTATTTCAACCTTAATCAAAGACTAAGATTTTAGTTGTTTCCACATTTATACATTCTCTAGTATACTCAACAAACTAATTGATTGATAATTTTCACAGGCAGTCTTACTGCATTAACATTTGGACATGGAGTTATCACAGGATTTTTTACTCATTTAGAACTTTAGACTTTCACTTGATACTTTTCCATTTTTAGTGTTTTGAAGATCTTATAACCTTATCCTCTGTTATATTATCCGCAATTTTCCCATTTCTTTTCTATTTACTACAGAGTTCACACTACCCTCAAAAAATATTTTTTCCAGCGCTCTCTCATACCGTCCTCATTACAAATTATTTTGAAACAATTACTTTGAATGTCATTTCCTTTTTTTGCAACTTTTATCTATACATTCCACGATGCATATGTCTTTATATTTCCTAATTAACTATTATCACTCGCTACGCAGCTATTGAACATTCAATCATTGTTATTTTTAATCTATTACTATATTTTTTCAGTTGCATGTTTCTCATTCAATGCTTGAATTTATAAAAAAAAAATTTGTGGTGCCTTTTCGTATTTTTCTCTAATACTTTTCTTTTTTGAAAATATTTTACTTTCACTCTTACTGGTTTCTGTTTCTTTTGCTTTTTCTTAATAAATTTACAGCCAAGGTTTATTATATATAATTTCATTATTTATGAAAATCAACAGCGAGTAATTGACCGTCGCAAATAGCCAGACAACGACTAATTTTGTTATGGTAACACTACTTTTGTCACGATTTGTGCGTATTGCAAACTTTTTTGAATATAAATTAAACTTAGTTTGAATTTTATATGGTTTTTACGTACAAGTATAAGTGCAAAACTCTTTCTAACGTACACTCGGATAACCTTAATTGATTATTATTAAATTAATTGATAATTATTAAAGAACAGTTTTGGAAAAGCAATTTAACAATTTTTTGGGCCGAATAACTCTTCATCTCAAAATTTTATATTATTCTACTTTCATACAAAACTTTACTTTTGTTAGTTGACAAGGAATTAACTAAATCAGAACAATATTTCAAACTGGATATATTTTCCTATATCTCAAATTTACTTTTAATTGTATAAAATGTTTAGAAATATCTTTTTTATCCATAAATAATTTTTAATAAAATTTGATAAGTTAAAATATATCAAAAGACTCAAATCTTTACCAGTAAAAATTTTGAGTTTTTATTTCAATACAGAAAATACAACCTTATTTTGAATTATTTTGGTTTAGACTTTCCTTCACTAGTTTTGACACCTATTTCAATTCTTATTGATAATTTTATGTAACATTTTGTGTGTAACTGGAATAGGACCGGCATTAGGAGTTTCTGAGGAAGAGTAAGCATTGGTTTTTGTACCTAACGGTGTATTTATTTCAAGCAACAAATGTGTTAATGTGTTAAGAATAACTCCATTACTTTGATCTGTTTTGCGTAAATTAATTAATTTTTTTCGAGAACCTCAAACAAAAACTATAAAATAAGCAACATTTTAAAAATAGATGTTAATTTTTTGATTTTATAATTATTAATTCATTACTTTACTATTCCAGTAACATTACATTATTATATATTTAGTTTATTTCTTTGTCACCAATATTCTTGTATTATTCTAATATGAATGATAAGCCAAATTAGTTAAATTGTTTAATTCTATTACCCAAGATAAGGGAAAGCTGAGATATATGATTTAATTACTAAAGCATACCCTTGTCTAAGATGTTATCTACATCTAAATACAATTAAGCCCATCACATCGCGCTTTATTGAGAACGCAAATGAGCTTGATATATTCAATTGAATGTTAGTAAGCTTATTATTTATTTTCAATGTGACTCATTCGTATTTGTATGTATTAATTGTACAACTAAATGATGACTCATTTACAATTATTAGTATAAACATCATTTATAAATTACATCAATATTTGTATTGGTTTTGACTGCTGAAATTGCATGCATTTGTTTTTCATGCGTTTGTATTTATCAGCACTCAACAATTGATTTAAAAAATTGAAATATTGTAGATTCCAATTAATGGAATAATTGCCTTGTTGCATATATGGTATCATATTACACAAAAAGCGAAAAAATCTAGTTGGTTGGTGGTTTGCTTAAATTTAATTGAAATCAAATCTGGAATTGAATAATTCTCTTGAAAATAAACTGGAAGAAGTTAACGAGATTCAAATTTATTTCAGCAAAAAAATAATAAATGTTGAAGCACACTCGTCTTGAACAACATGCAAATGTTAAATTGAATTATTTATGAAAAGATGTGAGCATCATCCTTTTCGTAAATACAAAAGGCACTTGAATATTTTAATTTGCAGAAGCACTTTTACTCCCGACGCATAGGAAAAAAATGCACTGGTTCCATTTTCAATGATTAATCTCGAGGGGAAATCTGTGATAGGCGTATATGTATTTGACATAGTCATTATCTCGTCTGATCTCAGACGACAAACGATCAGGGTATAGAGAGCATTCATAAAAAGTTTGTATTGTCGTGTTTTATATTAGAAATATTGAATTGACAAGCTCACTAACATCAAAGGATTGATTAATTATAAAATTGATATGAGATTTGCATTGGAATTAAATCAATAAATTTATTTTAAGCAAATATTAAAGAGTTTTTGTTATTCAGGCATGCGAATGGAACAGGTTATAAGTGGCAAAAACAAAAATGATCAAAAAGCGAATATAACATTTTAAGCAGTTTTAAAATATTAAACCTTGTCAATTATGAACATGGTACTTTTGCACGTGTGTTATACAGGGTGTTTTTTACTGGATATCTCAGAAAATCAGGAGAAAACAAAAAATCTCTAAACACATCAATTTTTAAATGGGAGATGCGATACCTAATTTGAAAAGTCTTTAAGTCAGTAATTCAGATGTACAATTTTTTTATGTTTTGTTTAAATGTTTAAATGAAACAAAAGAATTGGATTCCTTAAAACACGCCAATGTTTATTTTTAAGGGGTTATATAACACGGCAGAAGTCTAGAACCAGCCCTAGTTTTTTCTCTGAACATTCTCTGGACTTGTCTCGTGTTAACCTTTTTTTTTCTATCGTTTCGCGAAAACGCTTTACATAGGGCAAGCTAAGTTGATTGTACTGTAATAATGTAATGTAGTAATGCTTAAATTTAAATTATAATGTAAGAATATTTATAATTTTTTGTTGTGATTTACGGTTAATCGATTTTTTTAACATTTCAATTTTGAGAAAATAGTCTTGTGCCAAAAGACGCTGTATGCCGGCACTCACAAATAATTTTTTTGCTAATTTTGATGGAAATTGAAATTTGGTTAGTGGTTTGGTTCACCAAATGGATTAAATTTCAAAATGTCTCCATACCACACTTACCATAAACAGTTTCCACATTCATTTCCTTTAGAAGTATTAGTTGCGTACGTCTACAAATGACAAATCTGAATTACAATTTTCTTTGAAACCGCATCTATTATGTATGAGTTTATAGAACTTTTGCGTATATTTATTGAGTGGGAGAAATGACGCGTTTAATTTTCACTGACAAACAACAGCCGACCAGCCAATTCCCACGAGATTTTATTATTGGTACTATGTGTTTTATTTATTTTATTCGGCAGGACCTGCTCTTCGATTTGATTCTGGTACGGTTCCGGCTTTTATATTTGATGATGTATCCTGTATCCAGTTCCGACCAAAAAGCGGATCCTGCGGGACCAATAGACTAACAATATCTGTCAAAGCTTCTTGGTCCCAAAACTAAATTTTAATAATTTTTATTTAGTTGTCGATTTTAAATTTAATGAATGATTAACATCATGAGGTTTATAAACACACATAATTTGGACCAAGAGGACAAAAAAGAATTATATAACTATATACTTATGACAATGCGTTAATATGAAAATGAAAATGAGAATTGTTTTAGTATGGGTAGTTATATACACACTGTGATAAATTCAAACTTTTTTTTTAAACTGATAACAAAATGAAAAATTTATGTGAAAGAAAAAATACATGTAACTGTTTTTTGTAATATTAAAGATTTTATCGAGGTTTGAAGTTTTGAAAATTGGATATATAAGAAAGAGAAGTTTTACTTAAAATGGCGTATATAAAAAACAGGATTACATTTTATGTAAAAATTGAAAAGTATCGGATTTTGTCGATTTGGAGAACACGTGGAGCACTTAAAACAGATGATGAACCCTCAGTAAATCTTACACGATTTGAGCTGGGAGGGTTTTTAAGTGAAATCGTGTCAGAGTGGGCCAATGGCCTTTGTGCACATTGAACACTAATATATTCTTCTTTTTCTTTTTGATAGATATCGAAATTTTTAACTTTCAGATCTCGATAAAATTCTTAAATGACCTAATATTGCAAAACACAAAAGTATTTTTACACACATTCTACATTTTTGTTTTCAGATTTTAGGTGCCGAATAGCGGTACATGGTATATATAGGGCCACTTGTTTTGGTACATAAAGAAATTTAAATATTCCTGAATACGTGAAATGTTTTAAGACACGCTTCGTACGCAATTCATATAGATGGCAATAC
>JARJEC010138765.1:0-19046 GCA_030264575.1 Tachinus sp. AB-2021 | reverse complement strand
TGTGTATACAAATCATTTAAAATCAGAAGGTAAGAAAGCAAATTTGGGTACAGATTTCTTTGAAGGTTCGTTTGCTTACAGACCATTTACAACAATTTGTTGATGTATAGCAGAGTATAGTTAATATAAAAGGAATAGATTTTATGTAACAATTACTTTTCAGAAACTCGGGAATCAGCCAGTTAATCAAATTTTATATCATTGATTCATTCAAAAGCTATAATTCTACAGAATCAGCAACACTATCCGCAATTGCAACTATTAAGGAAAGGATTATTAAAATAGCAAAAAATGCCGTAAAATGGTAAACAAGATTTAAAAGAACAAACATTTTGATTTGCTACAATGGTTTTGAAACTGGTGATAAAATTATAAATTTCGAGCTCTAAAAACAACTTAGAGGAAGGAAGACCAAGTTTTAACTTTCTCAATGGTGAATGGATAATAGAAATTTAGTGGAGTGGCATTTAGTGGAGATTTAAAACCTCATATTGGCTAACAACACATCTAAAACTAGATTTCAGAACATTCAATTATCAAAGACTTTCTAATACATTTAGCAGAATGTTCATGCTTCAAAAATAATTACTTTTAATTTGTTAAAAAGGGCGTAATTTTAAGCCACAATTTAAGCATTACTTAAAAAAATTGATCTTTATAAGTTGGAAAATTTCAACTCAACTTGGGTCTAAAAAAAGTGATAAAATTCCAGTCCTTAGCAAAACTAATATAGCTAGTAAACTGCACAAAGATTTCAATGATTTTGCTATTTTCACAAGCTCTAAATGCAATTCAAAAACAGGAATACTCAATTTCAAAGTTTTTAGATGTTGAAGTAATCAAATTTTACAATTGTTTACTGATTAATCTTTAAAACTAGTAGCGGGTTTGAGGCATTTTAAAAGCAGGATAAGAAAATTCAAAGCTTGCGATCTATTGGTAAAGCATGTAAACAAAATTATAGACCACAACACGTTGAATGCCTTCAAATGTTTAGTAATTGGTGATTAAGAATGCTAGCTCTTTAAAGAACCAAAAGGAATGTGGAGGCAGAAAGACTATATTTTGAAGTTTGGATCAGTTGTCAGGTGTCAGTCGTCAAAAATTAAATTCAGGTAAAAAATATCCAAAAAAGTCCTAAGTCCTAAATTTTCTCCTGACACGACCAACCAATAATTCATTGCTATGTAAATACCTAGCATTTAAAAAATATTTATTGGTTTGCCGCGTTAGAAAATAATTAAAGTATCTAAAAGTAATATAGAAAATTCAATGACATCAATTTTTCTTGGATTAGTGCACAAAATATATAAATTTTGGCCAGTTTTAAATGGCTAAAAATATTTTACAGACAATCGAGTGGGTATCCTGTGTTTTGCACTCTAAACCTAGTTGCGCCTTCTTTACCACGCTATCGTTGCGGCACTGCTTACGAGTCTAAATAACTTTAGAGATAAGTAAAAAAAAGTGCCCAGCCTGCGCTTTAAATTATACATTCTGGAAAGTGTAAAATAAAAATAATTTTTTATTTCCATAAATTTAACTGCTCAAGTAAACTTAAAAGCTATAATTATTGCACTTTCATAATTTTCTTCCAAAAGTGCTCAACTTTTTTTCATGTTGTGTAAATTTAAACCAAAATGCATTTTTAATATATTTCTTTTAATGTATGAGTACTGTTTTGCAAACGGTATGTTTACATTAATTAAAACAAATTTAACTACTTTCATTATATTTTCTGAACGATGCACCAATAAAGTCTGTATTTGGTATTCAATTGAAAATAAGCATAGTTTAAATTCTCTTTTTAAATAGTTTAGTATCATAAAAATGAATAAATTAAACACATTAAGACGAAAGAGTAAAAACAGCAAACACTTTAAATATAAGTGAGTATTCTATAAAGTATATTAAGTTATTGCGCAAGCACCAAGAAAATAAATTATTACGCAGTCTATACTCTCTAACGTTTTATAATAAATATTTTGAAATAAAACCCCAAGTATTAAAAGTTTGAAAATACCCCATTTTTTCTGATCCGCTGTTCTTTCGATGACAGCCATCGAAAGAACAGCGGATTACCCGTTGGATCTGGACATTCTGGGCAACCAACAGTCAAAATCTTACATTTTAAGTGCTACTCAAACATTTATTACAAATATTTCAAAATTTCTGGTGGGACATATATCATTTTGGAATTTCGGGTTAATTTGCACATATCCCAGAAGGAAACATGCAATAAGTTAAAACCACAGAATCTCAGCAGCTAATTGAGAAATTATGTGATAACTTGATGTGTGACAATGTCAATGTGATGTGTTACTGTACTGTTGTATCACGTGTCTCACAAGTAACACAAGCGGTATGCCATAAAAACTGGATACTATATAAATTAAATAATTATATATATATATATATATATATATATATATATATATATCATTTACGTTTAAAATAAAAAACTAGTCGATGGTATTGTTTATTTATTAATTGATTGAACTTACGAATTCCAAACTAAGGGCAAACTCTTTAACATAAATCACAAATGCTCACGTTGTTTCCGCAAAGATAAATTCAGTTCTCGTTCACCAACATTACTCACATGCAATCTACAAAAGTTTCACCTTGAGGCGTCTGTGCACTTCAGAGTTCGGTTTATGTACATTTATTTTCACTAGACAGTATTCAATTTGCAGTCGCCATTACAATGCCAATGATTTATTTGGAAAATATATCGTATCGTAGCAGTGAACAAAACTTTAACGAGCATTAAATAAAAAAATTGATAATCACAATTTTTCGATGAAAAATCGACAGATTGATAAATTCGAAAATGCATTAATAAAACAGCTACAAAGATTACATAAAAACGTTTCATATAATATTGATTTTAAAGTTGAAATTAATGATTATGCCATTAATAACTCATCCCGGACGTTGATATAGATATAAAAGTTTTGATTTTCATTAGGTGATTTTGTTATGGGCTTTTTAAGTACTTACCATAAGCAGGTATTTGACTATATTTAGTCAAATATAAATGTTATTTTTTTAACTGAAAAAAGTTTTAGTGAATAAAATAAAATAAATAACAAGCATAATATATTTTGTTTTAAAGCGCTTGTATTTACTGTGCACTATTTACAAAACTAGGAGCAACATTTAAATTGCATATTTATTTTACAGCTGGAATGCTGGAATGTCTATAATCGAAACAGTATTTCAGTGGTAGCAATTGATTACACTGCAGGAAAACACAGTTTTAAAAATCTTACAAGATGCTGATTGATTTGATTGATATGTACACATTTTATGTTTATAAAACATATCAGTTAAGAAATGCTTTATCAATTTTGTTATGCATCAATCCAGTAACAGTAAAAACCAAACACTGCTTATAAAACAAGCAGTTGCTTATTAAACTTTGTTTAATAACTAATATAAAACTCATTATTCAATATTTGTTTGATATTTTATAATTTTCAGAAGGAACATATTATTATTATTATTCGCTACAGAACCCCTTCCCCGGGTTTGACGATAACCGATCGTTCCCACGTCCATAAATTTGAATGAATTTATCTAAATGAAAATATGATGTGCATTGTGAATAACCCTCTGCACAAACGCGTGGCCTAGTAATAATTTTAGATCTATATAGCATGATTACCCGTGCTAGTCATTACGCTACAAACGTTAATTGGAAATAAATTCCGGCGTGGAAATAATCATTGCGTAAATGCCACGTGATATTGAACAGACGCGTTTAAAATCTGGCTTGTTTTCATCAAAATCACAGACCACCAAGTTTTGCATCATACTTGCAGCCACCAATAAAAGCGGCTTTGATAAACATTTCTGTTCCACTTTTAGTTTCAGACAAAATGCATTTCTATTTATGTTTATCAAATGCTTGATTTATGATCCTTGCCAATATACATGCGCCATGTATTATTATTTTTAAATTTAGCAACGCCATGAAAGCCTATAAAAATATAAGCAATTTATGTATAAATGTTGAATTTATTAAAAACATTTGAATTTTTTCTATGCATCGTTTTGATGCTTATAAAAAATAACGTAAAATATTAAGTCTTCGGTTTTATAAGATGACAGGACTACTTAAATGCATGATGACGATATATTATGAAGAAAGATTAATGCTTTTGTAGCTGCTGTTGAATGCCCTGTAAAACCAATTGTCACTGACATTTATTTGTGGTTTGATTTTATGTAGAACATTTCATTCTTAAATCTAAAAACTATACTTATTTTAAAAAAAGACACAAAAATTATGATTATTTTATTTATTTTTTTGAAAAAGCAAACTTTTTTCTTTTTATCGTAACACGGAAAATAATCGAAAAGTTAAGTTATTAAAAAAAAATAAAGCTACTTTTTCAAAAAGAATGAACATAAATTGACATAAAAATTAGGATTCTTTTAATTTTTTTTGCATTTTATTGTAACACGGAAAAGTGCCAGAAAGTTAAATTAAATAATACAAAAATTATATAAAACTGAAGATTAAAAAACAAAATAAATTTTCTTATTTTTTTTTTTGTTAAAACTTTTTGAAAACATTCAAACAAAAATCATGTATTTTTAAAATTTTTAGAATATCTTTTCTTATTTTTTAATCTTTTATAATTTCATTGTTAAATTCAATAGATACTATTTTCCAAATACATACAAAACCGGAAAAATTATGAGTTTTTATCTAAAATTTATTTATTAAAAAAAAAATATTAACTATATCTTTGCTACATCAAATATTTTTTTAATTAAATTTTATTTTTATAAAGAGTTGACAATTTCTATTTATTTATATTATTGTTAAATAAATAAAAATCATATTTAAAAACAAAAAAATGATTAAAGGTTTACCTGAATTTTTGATGTGTAAACATCGCGGTTTATTTGGGAAATGCTGTTGTGTATGTGTGTGAGAGTGATTGAGTGAGTGAGTGAGTGAGTGAGTGAGTGAGTGAGTGAGTGAGTGAGTGAGTGAGTGTGTTTACACATCCCTCGTGAGTATAGCGATACTCACTTTGCTGATTTTTTTCTCAAAATCTGTTCAAAATTTAATAAAACCTCACAAAAAGAAATAGCGTTTTGTAAATTATATTAATTGTAGGCCGTTTCCTAAAAAAATGCCGGAAGCTATAACTTTTTCATTCTAAATTTTAGAAACTATACATATCCGTAAATGGTTAGAAATTAGCTTACCTTTTCAGTTGTGAAATATATTTGAGCAGTTTCGAGTAACGATGTCGATCATCAATATTTTAAATAGAACACCCTGTATATTTTAACATATTTAAATTCAGTGTAAAATTCTGCATACAGCAGTGTATTCCGTTTACTTCTTTAGAAAGTCATAAATTTTAAATTAAATACAACATGTATACAGTTGTAGCATAAAATATGTTAGTTGATGTCGCATAGAAGCACCAAAACCATCAGTTGTCAACAGATTTCCTAAAAAATCGACAATTATTGAAAACGTACGTAACAGCATTTGTTAATTGATTGTTATTAGTGATTTTTTTAAATTTAATATAATTTTAAATAAACGCAATTGATTAATCATTGTTATAAATATTATTATTATGCTAGCGGCATGTACATTTTATTTGGTTTTGTAATAAATAGGGTTTATTTTATTTTAATATTTTAAATTTAATATAATATAATAATAATAAATCATTCTAATTTTCTACAAGCTGCATACAGTCCCGGCACAAGAAATCAGAAAATATCGCCACCCAATAGGTAAACAAAATTCTTGTTTTGATATCCGTTTATTGGAGGCATTTTAGTCAAAAGTTATATCATTATATAACTTTTAACTATTATTATATAACATAAGCATTCACGTCTACTTAGATTTTGCTTAATCGAAAGCATTTATTTATTTTTTCGGTGTAAACGGTCACCGAATACTGTCAATATTAATTGTCAAGATTTGAAATATATTCACAAAATAAATTTACATTTTTCGAATACTTTTAAGAAGCGGTCAACAAAAAAATATTGTAATTAATTCGTATGTTAATGAGCAATTAATAATCTCAACTATTAAAGACACTCACTCGCTATCGCTCATTCGTGCTTTAAACAGTTTCGATTATTAATCGCCTTTATTAAGAAACTAATTGATTAAATAACTATTAAATTATAATGTTTTTTAAAATCAATTATAATAAGTTTTATTTATTAATCGTTGCGAAGTGATTGTAACAATATATATTTTAAAGGCAATGCAAATAAGATTTTTCATTTAATAATAATTTCAATTTAAAATTTAATAATGTAGATATGTGTTATGTTTTATCATAGTGTTTATTGTTATTATTAGTAAAAAGCGATTAATTTTTACCACAACAACTTAATATAAATTGCTTACATATTTGAAGTTTTTTGTTAACTAAAACTTGGAAACATTAGCAAGTGTATTTGCAAGAAAAACGTTTAAATTATTAGAAGTTATGTATGTAACTACCTTCAATATTACTTATAAACTTGTTTCTATGTGCGTATTTAAAATAATTTCTCATTGCTTTACTTCAGAAGTTGCTATATACAGGATATTAACCGTTACAGATCAAATGGTATTGAATCGTAAATTTTCATTCAATTTTTTTATGATAATTAAATGTACTTTCGAAATAAAATTATTTGATAACATAGTTAATTATTATATTATTTATTATTATAAGTATTTTATTTAGATTCTAATAAAATTATTAATTAAAAAAATTAATAATAATAAAATTCAATTTGTGTAAATTGTCAATGTACTAAACATTCAAAACATAAATGCCACACGCAAAGATCAATTAAGCCTTCTATTCTCTGTACTTATCTAGAAAATCAGCTGCTATTGTATATGTTCTATTAATAGCAAAAGTGGAAACATATATGTGCATTAAAATGGTTAATTTTAGTAAGAAGGAAGTTATTATTCAATAGGTAAAACTTTGGAGTAGGTCGAATGTGTTATGCTAGTTACTAGTTCATTTTTGTTGTACACTGAAAGCTATTTTATGATGTATGTACTTCAGTAATTATTATAGCCTTTATAATTAATGTTTGTATATTGTGTTTTACAAACAAAAATATCACTTTATGAACTATTAAATATTATAAATTTATAACTATTAAGAAGGGAATGAAGTCGCAGTTTTCGCAGGTTCGACAGTTCTGTTGTCCACAGAGAAAACATTTTTGAATTTTGATTAATGGATGGGTGGTAATCCCATGATTAATAAACAACCAAATATGTACTTATAGTAGTACAAAGATATTAAAATCCCCTAGATAGATTTCTTTTCATATGCAAAACAAATTATGTAATATTTGCATTAGAAAAAGTTTCTAAATTTAACCGAAATTGCAATAAATTAAACACACGCCCGCTAGGGGAGTGCCTGAGTCACATAAATTAAAAATATTGGATAGTTAATAAAACTGCTTTTACCAATAATTATTCTGGACGTGGTTTTTTTGTTTGTGGTTGCACTATAGCGTAATTCAGTTTAACTTACATAACGTAAACTAACCCAAATCCCAAAAATATGGTTTTAATTAAAATGGGTTCTAGGGGCTAGCCCACTATATTAGCTGAAACGCCCACTTGTAAGCGGTAGAAACCACATTCACTACCACTGTCACTGTTGTAGCTACTGTTTATGTAATCCTAAAAAATGTAAATTAGTGAGTGATATATATATATATATAGTCTCGATGGCAAAATGATGTCGCCAGTCGTTGATCCATGATATATTTTATTCTATAAAAAAATATTCATAAGTTAAATAAAATATAGACCCGTACTCGTTTCAGTTATCACCCGGTATAATGTAAATAATAATAAAAAAACGTAATAATATTGGCACAAATTTAGAAACGACATCAATATACTATTTAATTTTAACTTTTATTCTCATTTACTTTTTCTTACAAGTATAAAATGGTTATTATACATAGTAGTTTTTCATACAATATATCAGTTTAATATATTTTCAACTGACTTTTAAATTGAATTATAATCTACATGACAGATTGGTCACTACGAATTTCGAAAATCTCAATAAATATATTTTTTTAAATACCATTTTGTATTACAATAATTGCAAAAATGTAACCTCGTACATAAGTATGAGTAATTACTATACCTAGAAGAGATAATATGAGTAAAAAACGTGCAAAATAAGCGCATAAATAAGCATTAATAAGCAACAAAATAAGCATAAACATTTTTATTTTCAATTTAAAACAAATTTAAAAATATTAACTCTTAATATAATAATAAACACAACAAAAGAAACAAAAGTAAAATTCAAATAATAATAATAATCTGACAATAATAATTATTATGATTAATTTTTGAAAGAATTAATTATAATATGTTTTTTCCAATTTTCTATTATGAAGACCTTCTTCTGTCAGTCAATAAGTTCTTATTTGCCATAAATCTTCTTTCAACATCTACAGATGTTATTGGCACGTATTTAAACGTTGGTATTAATGATTCATCAATATTAATGATTTCATCTGATGTCTTTCCATTGATAACATTAGCAATTCTTTTCCAATATCAAAAATCGTTCAGTATTTAAAAGAACTTTGTTTATTTTTTTATTTACTATATTTGCAACATCTGCACGCATGTTCAACGCGCTTCATTTGAAGTTGTGGATAATCTCCACGAATCTACCAGAAGAGCATTTGTGAAATCAGAAATTGCTTAAAATAAGCATAAAATATGCACAAAAATTCCAAAATAGGCAAAATTGTTTAAAATATGCATCAAATATGCATAAAAATGAAGAAAATACCTATAAATAAAAAATACCAAAATAAGAAGGTGCAATTTGCTTTACTTTCTTACTATCCGTGAAGGTATACATTCAAAATTGATATGCATATAATATTGGTAAAAATCATAATGCATATAAATTCTAGTTCTAGTAATTACTATTTGTTATGAGAATGCGGCTGTATAGACAATTTGAGGTGACAATGAATATACTTCAACTTTTTACAATTTTATTACAGCACATGAGGAATGTACATAGTCCCATATCCAGAAGCTATTAAATATGAGAGAGCAGCTATTATTGCAGCACCCATAGATGCAGTTCATTGAAACTAGTTCTATTTCTAAGCATTTCCCATAATTATATTACGATCGTGAATAATCGATTTACGGTTCATCGATGAAATCGCGACTGGTTTCTGCGGTGCTTGTTTTATTGCACTTTTAATTTGTGTCGCGGAGGCAATGATTCACAATTTTGTGCAGTTATGTATTTCATCCGACAGAAACAATAATCGCCTGCGGTGTGGAGGATTGAAGTAAATGGTTAGTGATGCGATAATAATAATTTAGATTTATATACAGTTAGTTTAGTTAACAGTGACTTTAAATTAAGTACAAGTGTCTCAAAAGAGTTGCTTAATTCCTTATATACATACTACTCAACATATTTACTTTTAAAATAATATTAATGTCAATGCAATGTTTCCTATTTTTAATGAAGCTATTAAGTGCGTTTAATAGTTATTATATATTATATATATATATATAATCAGAATGCGCTAATAATTTGGTTTATGAAGAAAATTTTCCTCAGAAAAATATAAACAATGCTAATATTAACCTTACCACTTTTTTCTTGATAATCTTACCTGAAACAAAAAAATATCTAATTAATTTATATGCATGTTTAACATATAACATAAATAGTACAGACTTTCTAACTATATTAATCATTTACTGCCCAATGGTTATGCTATCAGATTGTAATCACAGTAAAAATAAACATTGAATAGATTTGACTTTTTATTTGATTCCATATTTGAAACAGAAAGAGCTATATATTTTGCAATAGAAATATTCTTTTTGCAAAATATCAACTTAATAAGATTTAATTTAATTAGAGTATTGCCAACCAAATTATCAAATTTAAAAAAAAATAAAAATGCAACGTGTTGTAGATTTCTTGAATTTATATTTTAAATCATTCTAATTGACTTTTTCTCAAGACATAAAATGTTCATATTGTTAATTGATAATTCCGTTTATATTTAATAATATTTTCATATTACGTTTTTTTATATTCATATTTAATACCATTAAACTCGATTAATAAGACAATTTATCTAGTCTGAAGAAAATGTTTGAAAGAAAACTAGAACTACTTTAATAATAACTTAATTACTGCTCTTGATTTACTTTAGTAATTATTTATAATTATATGTGTATATAACTAACATAAAGGAAATTATTATTACAGTTCCCCATAATAAAATGCGATTGTAAAACACAATACAATGTAGGTTAAAGCATACCTTCCATTCTGTAACTGAAGCCATTCAATTCTAGATAATATATGCGTAAAAATTTCTGAATTTATATATGATACTTGTTTTTCTTTCTCAAGTACACATGTACATATAAGGTGTTTCTGCGATGATTCATTTATATTCAGTTATTGGTTGGTATTTGACATATGCACAGGAATATTAATATAGTACCTAGTGCATTGACATATTATACATACTTTGTGTATATTTACTACACAATACACGTGTATTATTCGCCGATTCGTAAAAGAAGAGATAAATAAAAATGATTAAATAACGACAATTCAAAATAAATATGTTTATAATATACAATTAAATATGTTCTCAAAAACTAATATCTGAATATCTTAGAAAATCCGGACAAAATAGAAAGCTTCGATCAATAATCAATGAATAAATTTCTATTTTCAGAGAAACATTTTTTGACTGACATACTATTGACGTGTGTGTTAATTTTCCTGCTCAATCACCTTTCTTTCGATCGGTAATGAAGCTCTGCACATTTTTGTTGTTATTTATTTTTTATATATAATGTAGTCTAAAACAGTTTTTTAAACTAATATAATAGTAAAACCCTTACAAATATTAACATCTGCACAATTTAAAACTATTCGAAATGTCAGACGGTTTTTAAAAATCTTATAAAATATACGTATATGCTGGCCAAATCATACTTTCTTTCCATTTTAGTGACCAAATTTTTCCATATTTTTCAACTTATTGAAAAATATACTTTTCTTATTATATTTGTGGAGTTTTAATTTTATAAATTTCAGAATGAACAAATAATATAATTTGAGTCTAATAACAATTTTAATCTATAGTTTTATGAAATGTTAGACTCGTGATTAAATGATGCACTTTACTCACTTGTACTAAAAATACCTATATTCGGACTCAGAACTTTACTTTTAAATATATTGACTGAATAGATATTGAGGTAACATTGTTTAAGCATTTTGTGTTAAAAAAACAAACTTTAAATATCTCGAAAAGTATAGATTTTTTTGAGAAAAGTTTTAATTGTTTAAAATTGAATTTCTATTAAAAAAATCACGTTTTTACTTAAAAACGGGAAATCCAAATATATAAAAAAATCACAAATTGTGCAAAAAATTAACAAAATATATACATGATGGTTAGTTTTTCATTGCCCAGTCTATATCTGCTACTATCAAAAACATATTTTTATAAAAGTTGCTTGGTTAATTATCACCTACTTAAATAATTCTTGTTGTCTGCGAGACTTTTGGTTTTGGTAAATAAGAGGTTTTTTAATGGAACCTTGTATGTTTTATTATTTTTGAATTCGCTATAACTGAGATATTTGTTGACAACTTAATCTCTGTATTTTAAGGGAAGTCCATTGTTGCAATTTATATTATTTTATATTTTTAACAATAACTCAATAACTTATGCAAGCAATTTTGCTTACTTTCTTATTACAACTATTTTGACAATTTATCTAATTTTAAAATTTAATTTAAAAGACTCAAGGGTTATCTCTAACATTTTTGTATTTCTTAAATTTTTTATTTTTATGAAGTAGAATTATATAAAGAAAAAATATTACAGATGCAAAATATCAGTCTAGAAGCCAGAATAAACATTATTGTTTCATTCCAGCTTACATATGTGTTGATAATTTGTCATTTATTTACAATACCTATCAATTTATTTATGGTAACAAGTAGGTGTAAACAGAAAGTATAGTTTATTAGTATCATTGCTTCTATTTTATTTATATAAAAACGAGTAATTTACAAACAAATAATAAAAAAGTTCATATGTTGTGCTGTTTTAATAGCAAACGCGCTGCTGCGATGTTATACCAAAATGTATATCCCAATAAAAACAACCTTCACAAGATCACGTTTAAAAATTAGGAAAAATCTTTGCAAACCTTTGGCAAATTCACAAAAAGTGAAAATAATGTTGAAACAGAATAAAAAACAATGATAAAAATGTTAATTTGCTTACTTAAAAGATTATCCAACAATCTTTACAAAACATGCAGCCACTGAGTTAAATATGTCAAGATACAAAATGATAAGAGTTTTAAAGTTACATAAACTAAAACCCTGCAAATTGTATATGATGCAGATATTGCATCCCAACAATCCTGATAATAGTGTGAACATTTGTTAATAGTTGCCAAATGCTGAAAGAACATATAATATGGACATTTTTATAACAATAGAATTTTTAATAGAAAAAATGCTCTTTATTAAATTGTTGTTGTGTTGTTAATAGTTGCCAAATGCTGAAAGAACATATGATATGGACATTTTTATAACAATAGAATTTTTAATAGAAAAAATGCTCTTTATTAAATGACTTAACTGTTGAAATACTTGGGCAAGTACGTTTTTCGATTAATGTGTAAATTGGAATAATGCTGGATAATATACTTCTGAGACTTTATTTTTACGATGGAACACTAAACCTTGACCAATATATACTCTTTTTGAAAAATGAATTCCAAGACCATACGTAATAATTGTAAGGCAAAAACTTATGGTTTCAACATGTTGGCGCTTTTTCTCATAGTAGTGATCGAGTAACTAACTTTTTAAATATCAATTTTTCAAAACTGGATTGGTATCGACAACCCTTTTCGTTGCGGGCTAGATCGACTGATTTATCTATTCTAGATTTCTTTGTGTAGGGTTTCTTGAAGAAAAAAGTTTATGAAATAACTTCCCAAAATAACGAGGTGCTCTTAAAGAGGACATTTTGATCATTTATTATAATTTTATATTATTTAGTTTAGTTATTTTATGTTTATGTTATTTCCGTCTAAACCAAAAATAAGATCAATACTTTCTGAAATAAATTAACAAAAATCAACTACAGTGTATATTGAAATCAAAGTAAGTGGTTGTGTGCCCTTCTTCTAAATGATATAGATTAACTGTCTAGAGCAACTAATAGAATTTACAGGTAACCAGACATAACGCCTATCTGACAATAGAATCAAAATAATTAACTAAAAAGTTTATAATCAATTATTCAACTCCACACCGTTCAAACGGCAACAATCAAATGCATACAATTGTTTCACTCTTCATAAGAGATCATCAGTGCAGCTTAGTTATTTCCGCATCGTATTAAAACAAAATGAACCAAATAATTGATCAACTTGTTTGGTGCCAGCACAAGTAATAATGAAGTCAAACTGAGTGGTTGTATGCCTGTGTATTTTCCATTATTTACATGCACTCTCAAAAACTTAGGAAGTGAATAAGCTAATAAAAATTTAAAAAAGCAAAACTTTACTACAATTTTTGAAACTGTAATTTGTAATTAAATTATTTAAACAACTTATATTTTGTATTTTGAACATTAATTGATCATGAATGAAAATGGCGTGAAAGCCGATAATAGAAATTCAATTCTAAACAACTTTTCGAAATATTCGCTTTAGGCCGAAAATTGTACATCTCTATACTGTTGGAATAATTTGCAAAGTGACATATATTTTCAGACACAAAACCTTGAGTGGTTTAGTGATTAACTATATGCGAACAGATAAAAACAACGGTTTAGTGGTAAGTGACTCGTAACTGTACTATTCTAGTCCGAATGAGCTCTAAGGAATCATAAAGCAATTTAAAGTTACTTAATTTTATCATATAAATGCAATTCGATGCCCTACAATAAATTGTCTGGCAATTCTAGTATTTTATAATTTGGTGTAAAAGTGTCTTTTGTTTTGATATATAAAATCCAAAATTACCTCTAATCGCTGATATAGTACATACTTGTTTTTGTTTTTAAATATTGTGACATGTGCGTTTAGTATTAATTCTGATATAAAATTCTTCTTAAAAGTCCTTACTATTTACATAAATTGACAAATTATTGTATAATAATTGTCTTTTAACAATAAATAATATAAACGATTTACACTTATTATTGTTACGTGTGTAAAACACTAAACTCGTTATGTGCAGACATGGATTATATTCATAACATGTATTTAACGCATTTAAAGTAGAACACAATACAAATATAAGCGACACATAAGTGTAGCATAAAAATAATAAATGAAATAATAGAAAGTTATGACCAGAACGGTGAAGCACATGAATTTCAAGAATGAATTTTAATTAATGCTTATTTAAGGAATGTATCTATTACATCGTTAATTGCATTTGTATGGCTATTAGGTTTTATTGTCGGTGCTAATCCCGAACAAAACAATTTAAATTACCCGAATAATTTATTCAAAATAATTATTTTTTTTTTAAATATGCATTAAATTATTCAACATGATTTGTTATCCATAATTTACCATGTTTATTTAATGTAATGTGATAATTAAATGTAAGATTTTCTTCACCTTGACCAGATTAGTTTCTATTTGGCAATTTATGGCCTTTATTTCTTTTTCAGATTGCAATATGATATTATTTATAAATAAACAAATTTAACGGTACATTCCATCCACGCTTCAATAGTTGCAAATAATTAGACGACTTTTCTGTTTACAACAATTACATGTACAATAATCACGTACTTTAAAGATGATATTTACACATAATCCTTTTTTAGTAATTCCTCTTCATAATATTTTTCTGGGTTACATCTTATCGATCTCGTTACATTTTGATTGGTTTTCGTGATATCATTTTGCAGACTGGCAACAACGCCTCCATCCCTCTTTTCAACATACGTTTAAAATCAATTTTCCGTGATGCAAATTGATATTTCTCGAAGCTCAGCAAGTAAATAAGATTCAATCGCAATAACATACAGATTGAAAATTATATTCTTACGCAAATTTAATTTACTTTTAATATTTAACATTAATATTAATTGCAAGAAGAGTAATTGCTTAATTAAATAAACCAACATGGCGGTATATCGTTAATAAAGACCACTAATTAAAATTAAGAAGATAAAGGAACATTAGATATGGTAATTGTTTTAGTTACATTAACGCCTAGAAAGAATGATTTATTCTATTACACAAGAGAAATTTTAATTAGGGAAATTGGACGTACTTAATTTTATGGAAAAAATTGGTTACCAGACAGAACAGAATTAATTGTTGAACGTTTTTTCACTTTTTAATAGAATAGCATTTAAATTTGAATGTTATAAGTGTAAATATAATAAGAGATAAGAATCGATGTCATTTATTTAATCTAATTTAATATAAATATGCATATAAATCTTGATTAAATTACCATGCTTAAATATTAACATATAAATGTGCGAAATTGAATAGTAAGTAATCGCATGACCTGCTATTCTATCCAATTATAATGCAGTTTAAATAAAGTTTGCATTTTTCTGTTTTCAATTAAAATCACCACATTAACATATTTTTATTATCGGGGTATAGATCGAAACTGCTACGTTGGCGCATTATACCAGGCATGCTCATCGCAGAGTACACGTGATCTTACCAATTAAACGGGCTTTACGGACGGCCACGTGCGCGAGTTATGTAAATACTGTAATTATAACATTATCTAATAGACATCTTTCTGGTAATAATCATTTAATTGAACGCAGTTACTATTATTATTATAATTTTATTTTAGAGTTGCACAGTTTTGCAGATATTTTTTAAAGAAATTATATTTATCACAAACGTTAGTTAAGAATGTGTTTGTTTAGACAGGGTGTGAATTAATTGGCGAACAAGCACCAATCAAACTTGTAGATGGTGCCAAATAAAAAATTCTTAATCCCAAAATGGCGAGAAAGTCCTCGTTTGCCCTCACGAGGTCCCCAAAGTTTTAATTAAGTCAGTACAAATATTGTTTTAATTGCGTATTTTATGTACCAATTAGTGTTGTTTTTAGAATAGAAAGAAATATGGAAAAATATACAAATTACTTTCGAAGAATAAATTAAATTCAAATTAAAAATATGATTTTGAACAACTGTTTAAAATGTATAAAATTAAATGTTTTTGCAAAAAATTCATGAAATTTTAGATATATGATATGTTCCTAATTTTTACCAATCTTATATAAAATATATAAAAATAAAAGACCTTTTCTTAGAAAATATATAAATATGTCCATTATTTTGAACTACCCTATATAAAATCACACTGACTACCTCGCAATAAGTTTCACTTCAAAAATATTAGATGTCATAAATTGTTTATAAAATGTCAAAAACATTTCTGAAATGTTAATTAATATAACAAAACTTTTACAAAATGTCAAAATATATCACAAAATATTTACGAAATGTCGAGAAATTATGATTGAAATATAAGAAACTGTGGAAAATAACTACAAATACCGAGGAATATCAAAAATGTTTATTATAACGAATAAAACCACAAACTATACACAAAATATTGAGAAATTCACATGTTCACAAAATCACTAAACTTAAATAAATATGTCACACAGTACTAACAAAAACACACAAACTTTAAGAAATGTTGTTTAGAATATATCAGATATGCGACCTCTCCCCAGTGTACACCCAGTGTAGCATTTTATACTATTTTATCACATACTGAAACGGTATAAAATGCTAGTGTAGAATTTTAATTTTCATCTGCTTGGCTTGGTTTGTTGCAAGGTACACTGATGAGAGATTGCATAAATCTAAACACATGTCTGTATCACATGCCATTAAGACCTTGACAGGTGATAATTGCAATACTACATTACGGTGATAGAAATAAATATTTATTTCTATTACCGTATGATGATGACCAGGTAATTGGTCGAAACTAGTCCGGTTTAATAAATATTTTTCTGGATAAGATATATAAAAACTAGTTTTATTTATTAAAATGCAATATCACATAGTAAAGGCTACCACCATTAAACTACATTACAAATTGATTTTGTAATTGTATTAAGAAATATATTTTCTCAAAATCTCGTTAAATATTTTAAATGTATTTTTAAGAAAAATGTTGCAAAATCTTTGTGAAATGCTAAATAATTTTGAGAAACTTTCGTGAAAGAAGAAGGGATTTCTCAAAATATAGTGAAAAGGTTGTAAAATGTATTAATGTTCGATTAGTGTGCCAACATCAAGTGCTGTAAAATTAATATGAGATAAATGCACATTTTGAGAAAGGTACAATAAAATGACAAAAATAATGTTATTTTATATAGTTCGTCTGCAAAAGCATCCAGAAAAAGCAATAACAATTTTATAATGTATTATTTATTTTTAATACTTAAATGTTAAAATTAAAAAATAGGAATCAAATAATTTGTTCATGCAATATCAATTCCATTAACAATGTAGCTAAATGTTTAAGAACACAAGAAACAAAGTTACTACATTATGCTATTATAGTACCTAATAGTGTTCCTCTTCTGATTTTATCAATTAACTTATATTGAATGAATTTGACTTATATTCGATAAAATAAAATAATTATAAAACTTTGTATGTATATATTATTTAACTTATATTTTTGACTATTTGTTTTCCATAGTCCACTTTCGCGTTACGTAAATATAAATCTTCCATCGCAACCTTTTTTCCACCGTACAAATATCACGCAAAAGAGCTCTCATTTCATCACATAGTATCACAAATAATCGAAAATTTACTATTTTTATTATATGTTTTGAAATCCATTTTAAGAGTAAAACAAAAAAATAAGACAAAATAATAATATTTTTTATAATTTTAGGTATTTTGCAGAACAATTTCCGACATTTTTAATCAACCTGGCATATTTTTTTACTTTGACATTTTTTTAATATTTCGTGATATAATCATAAAGATGATTTCGACCTATACTATGTGGTACTTCATTATTAGAAATAAATAAAACAAAAATTGCAATGTTTTTAACCATAATTTTTTTTATTTATTAAAAATAATAATATAATCGACTCGAGTTTCGACTTATGAAAGTCATTATCACGTGACTAACAGTTACAGAAAAATACATTTATATAGACAAAAAAGCAATTAAAAGCAGTTTAGTGAGTCGTTATGAAATCTTGCAATAACGTTATAGTTGTTTACGAACTGAGCGTGGGAAATTATTTTTCTTATTATTTTATTTATGAATGCAAAGTTTGAAGCACGAGTGACAAAACAAGATGATCGTGGATTATCTTGCGCTTGTGAACTACTCATTAATATTTTATTATTATAATAGACATTGTAAAAGGATATTTGCTATAATGTCACGCTCTATAATTACGTAAGCCTCTGAAGGCTATAATTGCCTTTAGAGGCGGCAAGTTGAAAAATCCGATTAACATCAACAAAATATCACCGCCTAAAGGCAAATGTACGTAGTTTGCATAGATTTTTTTACAAGAAATATTCAGTAAATAAACGTCAAATAAACTTGATATGTTTATTTCTTTTCATAGTATATATAATTCATACATCATTGTAATAAATCAGTAAAGAATTAAATTAATGTAATCATTAACTGAATGAGGTTATAGCTTAAGAAGTAGTTGAAATCATTGTTTGAATTTTTTGTTTTTACTGTTAGTAAATATTATGGGACAATTTTCACAAAATCAGTTCAAATAATGGCATACGCAGACGACATCAATATAATAAGTAGAACGAAACGGACTAACATAGAGGCCTTTAACAACCTAGAAAAAGAAGCTCGAAAAATGGGTCTAGAAATAAATGAACAAAAGCAATGGCCGCAACGCGTTATAGAGGCGAGAGAAATAGAATAGGCCAAAACCTAA